>RJWJ010009352.1:0-49505 GCA_004363605.1 Indri indri
AACCCCTGAGCTCAGAGGATCCTCCTGCCTTGGCCTCCCAGAGTGCTAGGATTACAGGTGTGAGCCACCACGGCCAGCCACAATCGTATGTATCCTTATAAGAGACATGGAGATGGACATTTGGCACAGAAAGAGGAAAAAGCAATACGACCATGAAGGCAGAGAATGGAATGATGCAGTCACAAGCCAAAGAATATCAGTCCCAACTGGAAGCTGGAAGAGGCATGGAATGGATTCCCCCCTACAGCCTCCAGGAGAGAGCACTGCCCTGTGGACACCTTGATTTCATACTGATTTTGGACTTCTGGTCTCTAGAATTATAAGAATAAATTTCTGTTGTTTTAAGCCATCCAGTTTGTGGTCATTTGTTACAGCAGCCATAGGAAAGTAATACAGTAGCTAACACTTAACGATCGCCCACTATGTGCCAAGAACTGTTCTAAGCATATTTTAGCCACATTAAATCATTTACATCCTGGCCCTAGATGATGTGAGGCCTGGGCTATACAGACACAATGCCTGGGTTTGAATCCCAACTTCATTGCTTACTGTTGTGACCTTAAGCAAGTTATATAACCTTTCTAAACCTCAGTTTTCCAATTTATAAAATGGGCCTATACTACCTTCTTCATTGAGTTATTGGGAGGATAAAATGGGTAATAAAGACAAAGTGCTTAGAACAGTAGTACATAGTTTATGTTCTGACTATCAGTTAAGAAAAGAAAACAACAGTATACAGTAAGTACTCAATATATGCTAGCTATTATGCGATCTCAGGGGTCGAACAAGCCCAAATTAGATGATCATACTAATTTGTCAGGACACAGGCAAGGCCTCCTGGACTCAGTGCAGGAAGAAAGATGTCCCCTTAAAGCCGGTTTGAATAGCAATATGATAGTCTGAGGAGTTCAGTTAAGTATTTCTTCCCTTAATTAAGCAATTTAGGTCTTTCATGTTGGCCTCATTTCAGAAAAGGCAGTTGCCTGGGACTATGCTAATTCTGCATCATTTCCCAGCTGACTTCCTGGCTCCTACCTCCAGTTTTTAAGGAGAGCTATGCACATTGATCATCCACACAAAGGACCTAACTTGCAGCATCCACACCTGACACACCCCTGCCGAGCTCACAACTTCTTCTCCCTGTAATTCTGGCATCAGGAACTGGAGCCCTAGTGTTTGGAAGTCAGTGGGAGGCACAAACTGTCAGTCCATTTTGCAGCCTTCCAAGGCCACTTCAGCCTGTCCCAGTAGGCTGGGTAATGATAAATTCAAGGGTCTGCTTTGATTAAGAGGTTATAACCAAGTTAGTAAAGAATAAATAAGGTTTGCCCAGGGGCAGGGGAAGGGAGACCTAAAGCTATCACTTGAAGAAAGGGGGAGGGGAAAAAAAAGGACTTTCATTTACTTGGCCCTTCCTGATAAAGTTTGCCCAACTCTCCTATTCAGGTGATGTAATTGGAAGGTGTAAAGAAGCTGCGCCCTCACAGGCTCCCAGGCCTAAGAAATCTGCACGCCAGGGACTAACGTTAGGGAGAAGAGCCTGGCCGCGGGCCTTGGCTTCCCCTTCGGCAGGGTTCCAGTCCCTCAGACCTGAGTTGACCGGCTTAAGACGACTTCTGCTGCCGCTGCCCTGTGCTGGCAACCAGGCCTCTCCCCAGCAGGCTGCAGGGACAGCCACCTGCGCTCTCTCTGCCCTTCCCTGTCCCACTCTCCAAGAGCAAGAAGGATGAAGGAGGACGGCTCCCCCTCCTTACTCTCAGGCACCCACAGATTTCTGCGCTGCCGTCACCACTGACGAGAACCCAGGTCCCCTGGAGGGATCGCTTCTCCTTCCCATTCCATCTCCCTATCAGTGAACACGCAGCAACACCCACGCTCCCGCTCCTCCTACTCCAGAGGGAGACCGAACCAGAGACAGACATCCGGAGCTGGAAGCGGCTGCAGTAGGGGCTCCGGCCTCCCTGCCCCGCAGTCCCTTGCCATTTCCCAGCCGCCAGGGGATCCCAAGCCAGCCCAGCGTTCGGGATGGACAGGGTGCCAGAGTCCTCTTGGGGCCCCGCCTCCCCAGGGGCTCGGCGCTGGAGACCTCGGGGAGCGCGCGAGAGAACAGCTTAGCTCCACCCGCCGGAGCTGGGAGCAGGGCACCCCACCCGGGACTCGAATCCGGTGCCCTCGCCCCCAGCTTTAGGCATCCCAAAGCGAGCCCCTAGCCCGGCGCTCGCGCGACGCGTCTTCTCCTGCACACCCGCCGGGAGATGAGTCCCGGGCTGCCCGCGCGCCCATCCCGCCCCCAACAGGTCGTGGGCAGCGGGGAGCGCGCCGCCCGGGAGGCAGGCGCGGGGAAGCGAGCCGGAGCGAAGCCGAGGGCCGGCCGCGCGGGGCGGGAGGGGTCGCGCGGGGCTGCGACCCGGCCACTTACGCGCGGGCTCTGGGGAACCCCATGGAGAGGAGCACTTCCAGCGCCGATCCATGCTTGATGGTGCCGGGGCGCTGCTGGCGGTTCCTCCGGGGGGTGACTTTGCTGTACAGCTCCTCTCTCGCAGCCATGCCGAGCGGGCTGGGGTGGCCGTACTGAGCCATGGCTCAGCGGCCAGCCATCGCCGGGGAGGGCGCCCGAGCCGGATCGTCCGGGAAGGAGGCGGGAGTCCGGCTGGGGCAGGGGAGGGGGCTCGCGGACCGAGCGCCGGGCGGGAGGCGGCGGCGGCGGAGGCGGCGCTCCGAGCCTCCCCGTGTCGAGACTCTGACGCTTCCTGGTGAGGCCACCGGAGCCAGAGCGCGGCCAGCGGCTTCTGCGGGACCGGCCGTCAGCCGCCCCGGCTCCCGGGTGCCCCCAGCACTGCGCCCGCAGTACCCTCTCTCCTCCGCCCCCCTCCTGCTCCGCTCCTAGCAGTCCGGGAATTTGCAATGAGTAATTTTTGAATGGATCAAAAAGGAAAAGGAGCCTTGTGGGCTGGCCCAGCCTTGCCAGTACGCGGGCCCCGCCCCTCTCTTAAAGCGGCAGCGCCGCCCCAGGCTGCTCGCGGCCAGGCACGAGCAGGAGCCCAGCTGCCCCGGGCGGAGGATCTCAACCAGTGAAGGCTGCCTGCGTGCCTCGGTTCCCCTAGTGCCCAAGCCCTCTCCTTGGCTTGCATACCGGCCCAGCTGGGGTTCAAGACATCAGATCAACCCCATTTCATGTTTCATGGGGTTCAAGATGGGGTTAATAATGGAAATCAACTGAACCGATGGATGACATTAATGGACCAGAAGGCCAAGCCATAAGGCCCAGGAAAAAGGTTTTGCTTCTGAAAGATTCTGCAGAGCCTAGAGGGTTGTTAGGACCATTGGGAGCTGAGTTCTCATCAGCCGGCCAAGTGACTACCCTGAAGACGTACCACGCTCTCCTGACTGGTCAGCGACGGGACGGTGCCTTCAGGGGAAAAAGTAGGACCTCGGGTTCTCTGAACTGGCAAGACCTGGGAGGGGAGGAGAGGTGGGAGAGGACAGGGCAGAGAGGAGAAGAGGGAAGGGAAAAAGAAAGGAGGAAGGAGGAGGAGAGGAAGGAAGGGCTGGGAGGGTAGAGGGAAAAGGAACAGAGAAAGGACACTTCCTGATTATAAGAGGTGTTCAAAACGGAATAGGCTGATTTTCATGAGAGAGTGAGTATCCCCCCAATAAAAGGATTCAAAGAAAGACTGACTCACCACTGCGCAGTGATGATAAGCGAATTGCATTGTAGGTTGGACAAAACAACTCCCACTGCAAAGAAGGTGGAAGTCATAGCTATAACCGTACCCCATGCCCCACACCATGAACTTGGCTGGGGGATGTTAAAGCGCTGTCGTTTGGACACGAAGTCATTGTACTCAGTCAGAAACAAGGGCCCCAGCTGGTTTAATGAAAGAGGTGCAGAGTGAATCCTAGCTGATCCTCTTTTCTGGGTAATAATGATAATAAAACCTTACGTGTACTGGAATCTTGTATGTGCTAGTCATTGTGCTAAGTATAATGAATGAATTAACTCATTGAATTTTTACAATAACCCTGTGGGATGTGTATGATCATTATCCCAGTTTTATAGATGAGAAAACTCAGCTCAGAGAAATTGAGGAGGATCACAGAGCTGGTAAGTGCATGGCTAGAGCTTTTATCCACTGTGGTGCCTTGGAGCAGTTACTTCTCCCCTCTACAATCCCATTTCCTCATTTGCAGGGATCTGATCGTGGTAACCTAGCCTCATATACACTGGGTACTCCAGAAATGTTAGCCCCCTACCCTTTCCCTGCTTGGAGTGTGGGGGAAGGATGGTGACCAGCACTCATGGAGTAGCTTTTCGATGTTGCTTTATAAAGCGTCTAAAGGTTTTACTGGGGGAAATGATACAGCTTAATTGCTTGAGCCCGGAATTGGCTTTTTAAAGAATATCCAGTGGTGTTTGGAAGTAAGGAGATAAGACAGCTGGAGCTTAAGCATCAATGTACATAATTCTGCCTCCTGCTGTACAAAGGATGAAAGAAACTTTATGCCTCCTGGGTGGGAGCTTCTTCCAGAGCAGAGGGGATGTCCTGGGGACCTTGCAGAATACTTTTCCAGGACATGAAACAAAAAGACAGGACTGGACTGGAAACACCATCAGCTAGTAGACTAGCCTCCATGGATGGTGTTCAGTAAAGCATGCTAGACCTCCTCCAATAATCTGATTTTTTTTCCAAATGCCTGGGCCGAGAGTCAAGTGATCTGGATCATAGTCAAGAGATAATAATGTCTGTGGAAGTGCTTCATAAACCATAAAGCACTACACAAATACTAATAACTCAAAGTTATTAAGTACTTACTATATGCTGGTGCTGTTCTTAGCTTCTTACATGTGTAACTCATTTAATTCCTTGACAAGGCTATGAAGTAGGTACTTCCATATTATCAGCCGCTCTACAAATAAAGATGCTAAAGCAGACAGAGGTCAAGTATCTCGTCCAATGTCACATGACTATTAAGTGGCAGAGCCAGCCAGGATTGGAACCCTTAACATTTGGCCAGACAACCACTTACCGCGTCATTGTCATGATGATAAGATGATGTCAGCCTTGAAGACAGCTTTTTGACTCCTCCTGTGCTCCTTGACATAGAATTGCTGGATGTCTGTTTCCCCAGAAAAATTGAATTAATTGTCTTTTCCCCTGCCTCTAGGCAAATTGTGAGTAGAGGAAATGATGGATATAAAAATCGTTTTAGGTAGCCTGGAAAAAGCACTATGGAAAACCAGGCACCTTAGATGCGAACTATTTTGTCTGGGGCACTTTTACAGAAACCCCAGCTTGGCTTCCCCACCCTTCTTGAGGTGGGTCCGGCACTCATTTTACTTAGGACTGCTGCCATTTGTTCTGCACAGGGTCGGGGGTGCTGGCAATTAAGATGCATTGTGTTTTAATTATATTGACTTTCGAAAGTTAGGAGAAGCTTCATAAATGTCTATATTGTTATATTACAAAGTGAGAAGACAGTGCTCATCTGACAATAAATCTTACAGCAGTGGGGAGGGGGGAGGCTGGAGTAGGGCCTTGCACAGTCTTGGAGCTGACACATCGGCATTAAGCTGCTCCCTCAGAAGAGAAAACAAGTTGCCATGTCCCTGTGCCCGGTCATGTCAGAAGCTACCCTGGATCACAAAGCTCATTTTGTTCAGGTGAGCATGGTTTAACTCTCCCACATTGGCCAGTGTACCTTCTCGGTATGGTAGACCTGAGATGGCCATGGGGATGCCCAGGATGGGCCCCGGTGGCTGCACTCATAATTTCAGAAGCATGGCCTATGTCTTTTCCTTGTCCTTCTCTCTGTCCTTGAGGAAAGGTCAAGTGACTGAATTAAGCATAGGCAGTAAGGTCTGCAGAATATCTCCAGTCCTGAGGGCCAGAATGTTGTCCATCCTGAGGGCTGGAATGTTGTCCAACGAAGGCAGCTTGGGAATCGCTGGGAATGACTTAGCCTCTAGACTTCAAGGGGATTCTTCATGGCCAGGAGATTTTGAAAGCAGGTGCTGCCCCTCTCTGGGCCTCAGCCTTCTCCTCTGCCACATGAGGGGGTTAGCTCAGGCTGCGGACCCGTAGGTCTTTGTCAAGGGACCCTCAAGAACTTTTGGGGGCAGGGGCTGGGGTTACTCAACTGGAGACTGAGTGGGTAATATGTCCTCTCTTGCTCTTCATAACAAGTCCACTTGGTCAGCTCCATTTCTTGGGAGTTTTACATAAGGTTTTCTGTGGGAAGAGTGTTTGGAAATTTTTTTTTTTTTAAATTTTGAAAAACACAGAACTAGATGATCTTTAATGCTCAGTTTAGTTCTGACAGTCCATAATTTAATAAACGGAAAGTAAAGGAGGACAGTGTGGGATTGGTCAGTGTAGAAAGAGGTTGCTGGGAGGGAGAGACAGGTGAGAGGTGGGGTGGGGAGAAAAGAGAAAAACTCAACAGGTAGACCATTGAGAGCAAATGAACTTTAAAAGGTCACGTTGGTCCTATCCCGTCCCCAAGCACAACTATCCCAAATCTAAGGACCTGAACACGTGTAGAGAAAAGTGAGACGGAGTTAGCTACTCTCTCAGCATCTAATATCAAAGAGGTGCTGCAAGAATTCAACGAGTTGGTACCCATGAAGCACAGTGCACAGGATGATTGCTCGGTGATTAAAGGCTGATTGCCTGCTGCTGCCAATTTTCGTATTCCCTCCACAGCTTCCCTGCCCTGCAACAATCTGTTCATGACGATCCTTGGAGGAAAGAGAACATGTTGAGTGGTCACTACGTGCTAGGACTTTCACATGGGATTATTTCATACCATCAGCAACACTGTCAGGCAGATACCTATAAGAACAGCTGATAAACCTACTGAGGTACATACAGAGAGGCTATATAAATTTGCCCAAGGTCACACAGCTGGTAATCAGTAGAACCGGTGTTGAAAACTAAAATATCTTTGTAGGTAAATTAATAAACTCTTTCCTTCTCATTAAACAAAAAAAAAAAAAAAAAGAAAGAAAGAAAGAAAGAAAGAAAAAACTAATATATCTGAATCCAAGTTGAGGGCACATTATAATTAACCTTAATTAATTAAGATCAATGGAAATATTTTAATAGTCAACTCATTTCAGTAGATAATTTGTTCGTGCTATTAAATGAACCACAGGACTGCTTGAACCCACAGGTCTAGACTATTTGGTGAAGATATGTGGTAAAGGGACCAGGCGCTGTGGCTCGCACCTGTAATCCTAGCACTCTGGGAGGCCGAGGTGGGAGGATAGCTCGAGCTCAGGAGTTCAAGACCAGCCTGAGCAAGAGCAAGATGCCACCTCTACTAAAAATAGAAAGAAATTAGCTAGACAACTAAAAAAATATATAGACAAAATTAGCTGGGCATGGTGGTGCATGCCGTAGTCCCAGCTACTCAGGAGGCTGAGGCAGAAAGATTGCTTAAGCACAGGAGTGTGAGGTTGCTGTGAGGTAGGCTGATGCCACAGCACTCTAGCCCAGGCAGCAGAGTGAGACTGCCTACAAAAAAAAAAAAAAAAATGTGGGTAAAAGAGAGGTTGTAGCAGATCCAGTGTAAAGGTAAACTTTTTAATCCCATCAAGTTTAGCGAGGTGTGATGGCTCATCCCTATAATCCTAGCACTTTGGGGTGCCAAAAGCAGTAGCATCACTTGACGCCAGGAGTTTGAGACCAGCCTGCACAACCTAGTGAGACCCTGTTTCTACTAAAACAAAGCAAAAAATTAAGTCCTCCAAGTGACTAACAAGTAAATAACAAATAAGACTCTTCCTTCTTTCCTCTTCCCTTTTGTGACAACTGTTTACCTACGATATTGGGTATTGAGCTCAAAGATAAGGATGGCTTCAAGGAGTGCAAAGTCTAGCAGAAAGCCAGGCAGGTGGCACAAACTTGCAGTCTCAGCTACTTGGGAGGCTTAAGTGGGAGGATTGTTTGAGCCCAGGAGTTCAAGGTTGCAGTGTGCTATGATTGCGCCTGTGAATAGCCACCACACTCCAGCCTGGGCAACACAGCAAGACCTTGTCTCTAAAAAAATTAACAAAAATTAAAATAAATAAATAAATAAATAAGTAAATAGAACCAAAGTCTAACAGGAGACAGAAATGACCAGACCATGACACAAGATGACGAAGAGACACAGACATTTGCCCAACTTGCTACAGGGGCAGATGGTGGGAGGATGACTGTGAAAGCTTCCCCAGAGAGGGTAATGTCACAGCTGGACACTGGAAGATGAGTAGAAGTTAATTAGATGAGGAATGGGCAGTAGGGATAGGGCAAGATAGAGTAGAAGGAGAAGGGAAGAAAGAAAGGATGTTCTAGGCAGAGGAAACATCACGTGCAAAAGCCAGACATTTGAGAGACCAAGTCACCTGTGAAGACCCACATGGCAGAACCATGAGGGCTTGGGGAATTGCCACTGACAAATGACACAGTGTTGCAGAATTTGGGTTATTGAAGAACCAGCTTCTTTACAGGTAATATTTCCCCACTGATGTCTGCCCAACTTTGCCTAGACTACTGAGAAATGCATCACTACCCAATGATTGGGTTAGCAATACAAAACCACTTAGATACAACAGCAAATCAGAGTTGCACCTCAAAATGCTGCTCATTCTGCAAGGTCTAAAAAAGTCCTGAACTTCCCAGGAAGCCTTCTCAGACCCTCAGCTACTAAGAACTCTCAGAGTACTTTTTAAATTCCAAAATCTCATAGAATATACTGCCTTTTATTTCCCTTTACTTTTTTATTGTCTTTTTTGAAATTTAAATGCTTTTCTATTATAGAGGAAATTATAGAATAATACAGCACAAATACAGAAAGTATTTTTATCCTGCAATTAATGTCCAAAAAGAAAGAATGAAAAATAAGTGTTTCAAATAAAAGTGATGAACGGTAACATTTTAACATGTTTTCTTTCATCCTTTTTTAGTAAAATTACGGTCAATGCTCTGGCCTAGCCAAGTGAATTCTAAATTTTTTGAAAGTGGGGATTATGCACTATCATTATATTCTTTTTACCTCCCATGTGAGCCCGTTAAATATTTGTCATTGATGGAAATAGTACTCAATGGATTATCAGGCCCCAGCTGGTTGGGACCAAGGCATGTGCCTGAAGAGTGTGATAATGTAGGTTTGCTTGAAAATTTGTACTCCGAGTGGGTAGTGTGTGAAAAAGCCCAGAAGGGGAAATAACATAGTCAGCCTAGTCATCCTCGAAAACCCAGGATAAGCCTTTACACAGGGTGGCTCTCTGGAGTGGAGACTGCCTCTGGTGGCCAGCATCCCTCCTGTTGGGGATGGGTGCCCAGACTACCAGCTGAAAAATAAAAGCAAAATTAATAAAGAAAGGAACAGATCACTCTCTTTCTCTCTCCTCTCCCTCCTTCCCAAAGACTCCTGGGCAAAAGAGATGCTTGATCTCTGGGGGAATCTGCTTGTATTAGTTTTCTGTGGCTGCTGTAACAAAAATCATTCTTTCCCAGTGCTAGAGGCCAGAGGCCCTAATTCAGTATCACTGGGGTGAAATCAGGTATAAGCAGGGCTGAGCTTCCTCTGGAGGCTCTAGGAGGCTCTAGAGTCCAGGGGGGACTCCATTCCTTGCCTCCTTCAGGCTCTGGAACTCCTTGGCTTGTTGCCACATCCTTCCAATCTTTAAGGCAGCATCTTCGAGCCTTTTTCTGCCCTGTCTTCACGTCACCTTCTCCTCTGTGTGTATCTCTCTAAAATCTCTGTTTGCTTCTTCCTTATAGGAACACTTGTGATTGCATTTGAGGCCCATCCAGATAATCCAGAATACTTTCTCCATCTCAGTATTTTTCATTTCACTACATCTTCAAAGATCCTATTTTCCTTATAAGGTGACACAGGTTCCAGAGATTAGGACCTGCTATCTCCAGGTGGTCATTATTGGGCCTGCTATGTTGGTATTCCCTAAAGCAGTGAATCGTAAGGATGGATGGACTTCAAGGTTCAGGAGAAGCTTTTTTAACATCATGACTTAGGTTAAGGGGAGGAGACAGATCATGGGGAGGGACAGGAAATGAGTAAGTAAATCATACTTTTTCAGCCCTTTTGGAAAAGGTCACTCTATTCAATTTATGCTGTTCCCTCTGCCTGGAACTCTTCCTTCTCCTGGCCTCCTTTAAGAGGCCTTGCTGGACTTCACCACCCTTCCTTGCCCACATTGCATGGATGGAATCTACAACCCCTTTGTCTTCTGCACCCCTTTTATTATAGTCCCAAGCACAGTGAAAAGCATTTCATCTACTTAAATGCTTATCTCCAGGGTAAAATGGGAGCTCTGTGAGGCTCCATGTGTCTTATCTGTAGCTGTGCCCTCAGTAGGGGCTTAATAAATTTCTGTTGAGTTGACTTGAATCTCGTTTTAGCTAAGACGAGAGGCATCCTAATAGCACAAGTGCAACTGCATTTTCTCTCTTTCCTCGTCTTGAGACTGAAGCCAATGGACTCTCTTCTACCCCATAGACCCACCCTGGCTGGACTGGTTCAGAGCCCTGGTCAGAAACTTTCCTCTCCACCTCCATTTCCTTGGTGATTAGACAGACCTTCATCCCCATCTCATGTCTCTGATGCAGAGTGCTGTGAGCAACCCCAAAGGGATTCTCTTCAAAGGCAGTCCTTAAAAGGTCTGTCTAAGGGACACACATAGAAGTGGAGCAAGAATGACTGGAAGCTTGGGCATGGGGACATAGGGAGAAAATGACCCTTCCAGAATGGACTGGCCTGAACCAGCAAGATAGGTGATGTTTGAGCAAATCCGCAATGTTCAGTGGAAAGTATGGTATGGAAAACACATGTCTAGATGACAAGAGACTCTGTTCTGTCAGTTTGTTGGCTCTGGCTTTTACATTAGTCATTGTCCCCGCAACACACCAGGCTAAGCACAGATGCTCCTGTGGCTGTGTCCACTGTGAGCCTGGATGGAGCCTCCAGACCACCCCTAAAACCTTCCTCATGGGATGTTCTCTGCTAATTTGTTAGCAGCTCCTGTAAAGGGAATCTAAGAGAGGAGAACAAAAGCAAGTGCAAATTGGCTGTTTAGAGGCTTTCATTAAAGAGCTGGGCATTGAGATTGCTCTTGGACTTCAAATATCTAAGCCACTTCAGCCAACTGAAAATGCCACCGTCTTGTTCCTATTTAGTAGCTCTTTACAATTTTCCAACACCTTCAGGCATAATACCTTTAATTATTAATATCATCTCCCTAAAAATATAGAACAACATGAGGAAGCTACCATAAATACATTTTTGGGGGAACAAAAAAAAAAAAGACTGAGGCTCAGAAAAATTATGTGACCTACTCATGTTAACATAGCAATGAAGGAGAGTAAATCAGTGTTTAAATCTGGTTTTCTGAAATCAAAGCCATATCATTAATGTTCTTTTTTCTTTCTTGGGCTGGGTCTAAAATGTCTCATGACTTGGTAGTCTTTAAGAGAGTAGAGCAAGTTGCTTAAAGCAGTGTAGACACGTCTCTCAGGTGAGGCGAAGTGAAGGCTCGGATGAGTCCCTCAGCCTCTGAAAGGCACCTAAAATAGAGATCCTCTCAGGACGAAGATTTAACTATCCTCTGGAGTCGTGTGGTATTGCCGGTGACCCTCATCATGTCTCAGTAATCCAGGAACAAGCAACAGAGACCCAGAAATTTATTGATTTAAAGTTGTGTTTAAGGCCGGGTACGGTGGCTCATGCCTGTAATCCATGCCTGTAATCTGGGAGGCCGAGGCGGGAGGATCACTTGAGGTCAGGAGTTCGAGACCAACCTGAGTGAGAGCGAGACCCTGTCTCTACTGAAAATAGAAAAATTAGCCGGGTGTGGTGGCTCATGCCTGTAATCTTAGCACTTTAGGAGGCTGAGGCTGGAGGATTGCTTGAGGCCAGGAGTTCAAGACCAGCCTGGGCAACATATCAAGACTCCATCTCTACAAAAAATTTAAAAAATTAACCAGGCATGGTGGCACATGCCTGTAGTCCCAGCTACTGGGGAGGCTGAGGCAGGAGGAGTTGAGCCCAGGAGTTAGAGGCTTAAGACCCTAGGTCAAAAATAAATAATTAAATAAATAAAAGATAAAAGAGGAAAAAAGGGGGAAAGAAAAGGGAAAACGATTCTTTACAAAAGAGTGCCAACAAATAAGCATAGAAACTGATAGAATTAGAAAAGTTACCATTTTGCAACGCTCAATATAATAACTGATTCGGTTAAAAACTGCTAATAGCCATTGGGTTAAAGCCGTTGGGTGAGAAGGTGGTTGGGGCATAGGATGTTCCCATTGTTTCAAAGTATTACCCCGCAGATTGTCTATTACTTACAGAGGGGAAAATACGCCTTTACAATGAGATCTGGTGGTCACCACCTTAGCCAAGCACTCAAACTTGGCATTGCCAGTCGTGGGCTGGCCCGATACGTGACGTCCTGGCCTATGTGGTGTCCTTGTCTAATTTTGAGGATGAGAGTCATTTATCCAGAATGTGGGCCCACCTGCAGGGTGACTACTAGCCTTGACTCTCTAAGGGCTCAATGTCATGGATATCAGAGATAGTGGAGTGTTTGATATGGGGGAAAACTAGAGAGACAAGAGCCAGATGCCTTGCTTAAAGCCTGATTGGATCCTGGATCTGAAAAAATCAGCTGTGAATAGGACATTTTGGGGACAGCTTGGGAAATGGGAATATGGACTTGGTGTCGGATGCTGTTATTGCATTAATGTGGATTTTCTTAGATGTGATAATGGCGCTGTGATTATGAGTGTTTTTGTCCTTGGGAGAAGCAGACTGAAGTGTTTAGGGATGAGCTGTCATGCTATGGGAAGTCTACTTTTGGATGGTTCAGCTAAGGGGAAGCGTGTACATAAATGCAGAGAAAGTGAAGTGCGGTGGGTATGGCAAGAACTTGCCAGTTGGAGAATCTAGGTGAGCAAATACATGAGCATTTTTTGCATTATTGTTTCAACTTCTCTGTGGGTTTAAAAATGTTCAAATTTTTTTTAAAAATAAAGAAATTGTAGTTAGGCCTTTCAAGTTACAAAGTAGTTTGTGCTTCTCTCCAGTGGTGATGATGCATTTGCAGGGAAGATGGCAAACTTGAACAGGGGGTGGTCTTACTTCTATGAGAGAATCCCCAGCATGGGCAGCAGCAAGAGCCCCAAAGCCCCAGAACTTTCCGAGCTGCTTGGATTCTGGTTCTTGGACTTTTCCTCTTTCACATCACCACACAGGCTACTGATAAATCCCTAGACCCAGCTAGTAATCACAGGTTAAGAGCATCAACATGGCTGGCCTTTGAAATCTAAGTAAAGTGGTTCTTCTTCAGGATGTTCATGGTCAAAGCAAGTATTTCTGTAACAAAAGGCCCTTGAGACCATCTCCAGGGAAGCGCTTTTCCCTGAAATGGGTTTGTCTGCCTCCCACATTAGCTTTGTTACACATCACCTGCTCCCCCGCCCCTCATTAGAGCTAGTGTTTTAAAACCTTTTTCTAGAGAAGAGAGTGCCCAAGATATTCGTAATTCTATTCTGGTCCCCTCTGTTTTCAGGAATGTCACCATCCCTCGCCTCCTGTGACTAATCCACTACGTTCCTTGGAGCCAATCAACTTCCCCATTTAGAAAGTGGCTCCTGGTGAAGTTGCCAACAAGTGCATCTCTGAGCATATCTGGAAAAAGTCCTGGAAGCTGAGTGATACTTGAGAAGCTGAGAGATGAATGGCCACTCTGTAAAGTGGTGCTAGTGTTGTGGCTTGCTCTTATCTGCTGGTCTGTTTTGAAAATAATCACTCATGCAGTTGTTCAGGATGAGTAACAGTCCATGGTGGATGAATAACACATCGTTGATTTCATTTCCTGTCAATGCCTTCTGCATGGGGGTCTGACTGGTAGACAGAAGCATTCCAAAAATGTTTCGAGCAAACACAGTGGAGTTGGGCCAAGTGGGTAGCTTCCCAGGATGTACTGCTTTGCTGGGGGTGGCATGCATTTTAGTATGCTTATTCGCAATAGCAATCTTGTTCATGATTTCATAATCACATCTCATATGTGGACTAGTAAATCATTATGAACAAGGGACAGTGGAAAGAGACTTACCTAGTGGTGGAAGTTAACTCACCACCAACTGCATGACAGGTAGTTTACAAGAATTATTTCATTTAATCCTTTTAACACCCCTGTAAATAAGGTTTTATTTTCCTCATTTTACAGATGACAAAAGCAAGACTCAGAGAGTTGAGACTTACCCCAAACACTGTTAGTAAGCACCAGTTGAAATCCGTGATCTTTCCACTATTGTCTACTATTGTCTATCTCCAGTAATTTATAGCCAATACCTGCCCTGACAGGTGACAGCCAGCAGCTTTAAGTTAATTTCTTGTCATCCCCAAATGCTCTTCTGGGCTCTCTCTCCTTTCTGACCAGGCAGCAGATGCTCTTGATGAAAGGGCTTTCGATAAAATCTGTTGGGAAGAGTAAGAACACACCTTTTCAAGCCAGATACTAATGAGGCCTATACTGTTGCTTGTCTCCATTAGCCTGAAAAATAAACTTGACTCACTCCTTTATTGCACCCATCCATTATACCATTGATTTCAGTAGTTCTCAGTCCTTCTGAAATTGATAGCTACTAGAATGCTGCTAATTTTCTTAAGAGATGCTGTAGAAGTTACACATTAATTCTGAAAAAAAAATAGCACCCCCATTCTGAAAAGTAATTATACAGCACTTTAAGGAGACTAGCACAGTATTTTACAATGCGAGCGTTGCAGTCAAATATCTGAACGGTTCTACTTAGAGTAAATCTGCTACTCTGTTTAAACTTGGAAAGTAACTTAAACTCTATAAACTTCAGTTCCTGTCTAGATAAAATAGAGATTAGAATGATACTATCTTCATAAGGCTGTTATGAAATGGGATTGGAGGTCAAATTCAGCACAGAGCCTGGCACATGGAATTGCTTACAGTCATAATAACAAGTAAGATGATGTCAAATCCTGGTAATCACACATGAGGCGAGGAAAATGAAACAGATGAATGGGAAAGAGAGTGAAGGAAGAAGGCGCTCGAGCTGACCGCACAGGGAAGCTGCGGCAAGGCGGTGACGTGCGTTCAGCAGGAGGTAGACACGCCGGATGGAAATGGTGGTGGTGTCAGGCTTAGCTGGAGAAGACCTGAGTTCAAGTTCTGATTCTGCTACTTCTGACCCCTCGTTCCCTTCAGGCAATTCTGGATCTCATATTCCTTGTCTGCAAAAAGATTTTTTAAAAGTGCTATGTAAAGGGATGTGAAGATTAAAATGAGGTAGTATGTAAAAGTGCATTGCAGACCATGAAATCCTCCATTTAGACTGAAAATAAAATGTGGCATTCATTTTTTCCTTCACTCATGCGTACATCCCTTTATTTCTTCATTCATTATGCAGGGTCGATGGATTGGAGTAACTCTCATTTGTGTGGGGCTTTTCCCTTATCACTTCAACTGTCTTACAGAGTCCTAGGAATTGGCAGTATTGTTGCCATTTTACAGATGAGGAAATTGGGAATCGCCTTTAATGACCATGCCCAAAATGACAACATCTATATTCCAGGTAGTTGCCTGTCTCCACTGCCAGGTGAGAACATCTTGAGGGCAAGAATGTCATTGGTAAGGGCTCTGGCTGTGGGTGTCTGCTTAGGTGTCTTTCATCTTCTTAGCGCTCCTCATTGCTAAAGTTCCTGTAAGCTTGCAGGGGGTGCTAAGCATAGGCTACAAAAAAAAGACAAAGATGGACACAGTCAAGCGGGCTTTCTTCCTCAAGAAACATCGGGTATGGACCAGGTGCGGTGGCTTAGGCCTGTAATCCTAGCAATCTGGGAGGCCGAGGTGGTAGGATCGTTTGAGCTCATGAGTTCCAGACCAGCCTGAGCAAGAGCGAGACCCTGTCTCTACTAAACATAGAAAGAAATTAGCTGGACAACTAAAAATATACAGAAAAAATTAGCCGGGCATGGTGGTGCATGCCTGTAGTCCCAGCTACTCGGGAGGCTGAGGCAGGAGGATTGCTCAAGCCCAGGAGTTTGAGGTTGCTGTGAGCTAGGCTTATGCCACGGCACTGTAGCCCGGGCAACAGAGTGAGACGCTGTCTCAAAAAAAAAAAAAAAAAAAAAAAAAAAAAAAGATCTGGTATGAAGCAGACCTTGCTTGGCCCCTGGGGAAGGTATGTGACCACCTACGAATGAGGTGACCATATTTTCTGAACACAACATCAGCTCACATGACCTGACAATAAGACACGGTGCATAAAGTCAGACGCTAATGGGCACGTGGTTGTGGGTAAAAACAGAGTTCACGCTCAGCCACCTCCAAATTCCCGAGTTTTCCTGCTTCTACTCATTAAAACCTGGGGAGGATGGCTCTTTGCCTGTTACTAATCTCCCTGGGGTAACAGCTACAAAATGAGAGCTGGAGCTGGTTTTGCAGAAATGATCTGTAAGGAATGAAAAGACGTAAATATCCTGAAATGCCTGGCAACTGCAAATCTCCTAGGCCTGCGGGTGGTGGGAGGGGGAGAAGGCAGTTCAAGAAGCCCCCTAATAGTTGTCCCTTGCTGTTAGTCTGAAGGGGTTTAAAAGGCTTGCTGTACTCACAAGGCAGGGGTGGAGGAGGCGGTGGGGAGGGGGAGGAGGAGAGGAGAGGAGAGAGGGATGGGCTCTTTTAACTGCTTCCTGTTGTGGTAGTGGCTTTTGCACTTGTAGGTCTGTGGAAAGATAGAAAGTGGGAAGTGTTTTGTGGTCATAAGAAGAACTGCAGCTGGCAGGGGATGGCGTGGGTCACTGGATACTCCGGAGAGAAATAGCAGAGGACAGGAGGAGGGAGAGAAAGAACCAAGGGAGTGGTAGAATAAATAAGACTAGCTTCCCCTCCCATCAGGACAGCTTCCTCCTTTGCAAGTCCAAGGATTTTGGATCAGTGTTTAAGGTTTGGTGTCCTGCAGTAATCACCGGGTTTAGCGTTTGGCTTTGCTTCTATTTTTTGGGCACGTCACTTAACCACTGGGCCCCAGATTCTTCACCATTAAAACAGAGATGATACTACTCAGAGCACAAAGCTATTGAAAATAAATACAATGCCTTGCAACCTGCAGCGTGCACACACAAAAGCTATTCTTGAGGTTTTCTAGAAGTGGCTAGAAGACAGGATGGTGGGATAGAGCTCCAGAAGGACAGAGCTCCGGAGCAGCACACCCAGTAGGTTCGCAGTGTCCCTGTCCCCTGCAGCCCACCTGCATTTTCCAATCATCTCCACCTTAGTGGACATCAGGGTCTCCACTGGAGCGTCCACCAATGCCAGGCAACTCACAGCACCGTTCACTGCACGGCTCAGCCCTGTGAGCCAGCTTCTCCTGTCCTCTGTCACCTGAAAGGCAGGAGCAAGAGACAATGTATACTCAGTCTTTTGATAGCCTTCAAGTGAGGCTAAATGGGCGGGAGGGAGGAAAGAAGGAACAAAGGACGAGGGTTGGTTTTCTTTTTACTTGTCCTGGCTTCAGCCTCTGCTTTGCTCACCCTCACACCTTTCCCAGACACATTCTCTGATTGCCCCGGGGCTCCCAGTCCTCCATTTTCTTCAACTCTTTTCTTTTCAACTCAGTTGCACTTGAGCTATGAAAACAGAGAGAAGAGGAAAAGGAAGAAATAATGACAACATCCCGAGCATTTGAACACCATGTTGCATTTTATAGAGTCACTTTACATCCATGCTACCATGTGGCCCTTCCAGAACAGTATCTACTTGCATTATTCCCATTTTACAGATTGCAGTTCATGAAGCTAACAGATTTCCTGACAGCTCATAAGTGCTGGGGATTCTGCCTCCAAATCTTGGACCTCTTCCGTCTCTTCTATGTCTGTCTCAAGGCAGAGGGGCTGAGTATGCACAGGGGATAAGGGGAACAAGTCTCTAAGAAAATTTGTACCTTAACAGAACTGGAATAAGAATTTTCTATGAAATACTGGGATAGTTTCTGTATCAACTACTCCTTCACTATCCCTGTGCCACACAAACATTGCCTTTAGTTTTTCAAGGGAATCCAGACTCACACTGTTGAGAAAATAAAACAACATCCTTTGGTGCTTTGGGCACTTGAGGAGGCACTTAACAACTATTTGTGAAGTAAATGAAGGTGTCTGGCTTCCATATTCAGCCCAATGCAGAGAATGAGGTATGCAGAGGCCCACGGGTCCCAAGGTGGTCTTGCCTTCCCTTCTCCAAGACAAGAGGACAGAATCGGAAAATGTCTCTGTGTGACTTAGAACCCAATAAAACAAGCATGAGCGCAACTGTTCACAAATCAGTACCCTTTAAAATAGACTTTTCTTTAAAAAAAAAATACCTGTAGTAAAGTTAATCAGAGTAAGCCTGGAGTATTATTTTTAAAAGGGCAGTTGTTATCAATTAAATTAGGAAGGGACTTGCAAATAATAGTGTGTGTTCTCATAAAAGCTTGGTCTGCTGAGAGTGCAAGAAAAAGAGAACCGAAACAGTAAAAATTAGCATTACCTGAGCTCTGTTTGGGGGACCCAAGGTCCCATGGCTGGCTATAACTAAAACAAAAATTAACTTCAGGGGTCCTAACCCCTTGCACCACACTTCCACATCTAGAAGGACTAGTGTAGTAGTCCATGGCCCTACCAGCACATTAGCAAATTAGTTAGGTAACTGCTGTCACCGAACAAGAACATTAGCAGCCAGGACTGGTCAGTTTGGCAAGGGGTCCGGAATCCGCAGTGTGCTGGAATATTGAATGCCCGAAGAACAGGGCAAGACTGGTAAGAGTGGTAAATGTGGGGTTAGGGGCAAGTCTGGGCCATCTTCACACATCCTCAACACTGTAGGTGAAGCACTCTCTCTGAAACCTGATCTGGAAATGTACTGATGTCTTTTTTAAACTAAAAACTTTCTATAAGTGTTTTCCACTGCCTTCAGGATAAAGCCAAATTCGTTGACATGTGTCTTAGTCTATTTTCTGCTGCTATAATAGGCTATCATAGACTGGGTAAAATACAAAGAAAAGAAATTTATTTCTCACAGTTCTGGAGACTGGAAGTCCAAGAGCATGGCTCTGGCATCTGTCAAGGGCCTTTGTGCTGCACCATAACACGGTGGAAGGGCAAGTGAGTGAGCAAGATAGAGAGAGGAAATCAGCTCATCCCTTTATCAGAAGCCCACTCTCTTGATAATTAACCCACTCCTGTGATGAAGGCGTTAATCCATGTACAAAGGCAGACCCTTCATGACCTAATCACCTCTTAAAGGCACAAACTCCCAATACCATTACAATGGCAATTAAATTTCAACGTGAATTTTGGAGGGGACATTCAATCATAGGAGCATGGTATTCAAGACCCTCTTCACTGTGGCCTCTGTGTTTCCCTACAACCTCACATCATGCAATCAACACCTCTCCTACCCCCATCACCATCAGTAATACACATACTCCAAGCTCCAATTCAATGTGATGATGAGTGATACAAGGCCCCTGTGTTTAAGACCGGTACTGATGTTCTTGAAGGCAGACAGGTAAACAAACAATTATAGTGCAGAGAGATAAGTGCTATTGCAGTGAAGTTCTGGGTTTGATGGGAACTCATGGGAAGGACACCTGTGCAAGATTTAGGAGATGAGGGAAGATTTTCCAAAGGGAATAATATCTAAGGTAAAAACTAGATGATCATAAGAGATCCAGAGGGTTAGGAAAGAGAGTGTTTCAAACAAAATAAACGCAATGTGCGAATGCAGGAGGCACATAAGTACGTGAATTTCAGTAATCAAAGGAAGAAGGGGTGGTCAGTGAGCTGGGAAATTATAAAACTAGAGGTAGGCAGGAGCCAAATCATGCTGAGACCTTCTAAGTCCTGTCAAGGGGGTTAGACTGTGCCTTGAAGGCTATGGGCAACTAGTGAAGCGTTTTAAACTCAAACTGAGGTGAACAAGGAATTAAGGAGAGAGAAACAGAGAGCACGAATGTGAAGAGAGAACCAGCTTCTGCTAGCTCTGCTCAATCAATAAACATCTATTAAAAGGAAATGTGCAAGACTCTATGCCAAACCTGGTAGGGAATACACATAAAAGAACACCTAACGCTTTTCCTTAAGAACCTCACAGTTTAGAAAGAGGGGTAAGATAAAAATGAAAACAAATCAGGTAGCATTTTAAAACTGTGATAATAGCAGTATGGTAAAATGTTAGCTGAATTCAAGAAAGAGAGGAAGCCAGTTCAGTAGGAGCATCAGTAAAGATCTCCTGAGGAAGGTGCTATTTGAAGCTGTGTTGAAGAATGGGAAGGATTTCAATCAGCAGCGATGAGAAGCGCAAGGACAGTGTTGGGTGAGGGGGCTCACGCCTGTAATCCTAGCACTCTGGGAGGCCGAGGCGGGAGAATTGCTCAGGAGTTCGAGACCAGCTTGGGCAACATAATGAGACCCTTTCTCTATAAAAAATTAAAACATTGTCTGGGCATGGTAGCACATATCTTGTCGTCCCCGCTATTCGGGAGGCTGAGATGGGAGGATGGTTTCAGCCCAGGAGTTTGAAGTTGCAGTGAGCTATGATGATGCCACTGCACTCTACCCAGGGTGACAAAGTGAGACTCTGTCTCCAAAAAAAGAGAAGTGCAGGGAAGGGAGGTCAGGTCAGGAGCAGAAGGGGAGGGCAAGCAGGGGAGCAGGAAAAGGCCCCTCAGACTAGTTCCTAGCAGCATGGGGGTGGGGCATGGTGAGAGATAAGCCTGGTCAGTTGAAGCTAGAGTACAGGGTCCTGCTATGGTCTGAATGTGTCCCCCAAAATTCGTGTGTTAGAAGCTCGATGCTCAATGCAGCAGTGTTGGGCGCGTGGCCTAATGGGAGGCGTTATTTAATTGTAGTCGTGCTGGGATAAAAAGGTCTTGCAGGAGTGGGTGCCCTCTCTTTTGCTTTTCTGCCATGTGAAGACACAGCATTTGACCCACTTGCCCTTCTACTTCCTTGATGTACAGACGCAGCAAGAAGGCCCTTGTCCAACACCAGATGCCAGCGCCTTAATCTTGGACTTCCCAGCCTCTAGAGCTGAGAGAGATCAATTTCTGCCTTTATAAATTACCCAGTCTCTGGTACTCTGTTATAGCAGCATAAACAAGCTAAGATAGGCCCCAAATACCAGGCCGGAGGATTTGGATTTAACTCAGCAAGTCATGGGGGGCACTAAAGGTTTTTAAGATCAGCAGAGTCATGACAAGAACTTGAAGATTAATTTGGCAGTGGTATCTACATATCAGTGTTACTCACATTGGGGTTTGCGGATATATTTTTAGTGCTCTGAGAATTCTACAATAATTTTCAAATCACATTTGTTTCCCAAATGTTTTCATTGTGGTAAAATACACATGACATAAAATTTACTACCTTAATTATTTTTATGTGTGCGGTTCAGTGACGTTAAATACATTCAGAATGCTGTGCAACTATCACCACCATCTACCTCCAGAACACTTACCATCTTGTCAAACTGAAATTCTGTGCCCATTGAAAAAATAACTTCTGATTCATTTACCCTTTACCCCTTGGCAACTATTAATATCATCCTACTTTCTGTCTCTATGAATTTGACTACTCTAAGTACCTCACATAAGTGAAATCATACAGTATGTGTCCTTTTGTGACTTATTTTCCTGGCTTATTTTCCTTAGCATAACATCTTCAAGTTTCATCCATGTTGTAGAATATTGTGGAATTTCCTTTTAAGGCTGAATAATATTCCATTGTATGCATATACCACATTTTGTTCATCTACTCATCCATCGATGGGCATCTCCATTGCTTTCATTTTCACTATTGTGAATAATGCTACTGTGAGCACGGGTGTAAAATATTTCTTCAAGACCCTGCTTTCAGTTCTTTTGGGTAGATGACCAGAAGTGAAATTGCTGGACTATATGATAGTTCTATCAAATTCTGTATTTTTATCTTAATGAGAATCTTAAATCTTATACTGTTCTGGAATATTTGAATGGACTCATTATATAGCGGCATTTTGTTGCTCAACTTCAATGTCTATTCTTTCACTCAAAAAATATTAATTGGACTCATACTATGTGCCAGGCATTGTTCTAAGTACTGGGTACACAGTGGTAGACAAAACAGACAAAAGTCTTCCTCTACAAATTTGAACACTAACTGGATACTTATTAATATTAAGAAGTTATTGGTTTTTTAGGTATAAAAATGGTATCGCGGCTATGTTTTAAAAGTCGTTCTTATTTTTTAGATATATACACTAAAAGATTTGTATATGAGCTGATACGGTATCTGGGATTTGCTTCAAAAGGGTCCAATGGGGTAGCGGGTGGAGGGAAGTGGGTGGAGGGAAGTGAATTGGGATACAGATGAAACAAGATTGTCCAGGAGGTGATGATTGTTGCAGCTGAGTGAAAGGTACAAAGAGATTCATTGTGCTATTCTCCTTACTTTGTGTATGCTTAATATTTTGAGCAATAGAAAGCTAAGAAAAATGAATCCTGCCCTTGTGCATTTACTTTCTTTCTTTCTTTCTGTTTTTTCGAGACAGAGTCTTGCTCTGTTGCCCGGGCTTGAGTGCCATGGCATCAGCCTAGCTCACAGCAACCTCAGACTCCTGGGCTCAAGCGATCCTTCTGCCTCAGCCTCCCAAGTAGCTGAGACTACAGGCATGCGCCACCACGCCCGGCTAATTTTTGTATATATATATTTTTAGTTGTCCAGATCATTTCTTTCTATTTTTTAGTAGAGACGGGGTCTCGCTCTTGCTCAGGCTGGTCTCAAACTCCTGACCTTGAGCGATCCACCTGTCTCGGCCTCCCAGAGTGCTAGGATTACAGGTATGAGCCACCACGCCCGGCCTGCATTTACTTTCTAATGTTTGAATTTATGCTTATGATGGCATCAACACCAAGTTAAGGCAGTGTGATGTCACAGTGCCAGAAAGAAACAGAGGTTCGAATCAGGTTAAATAAATGAGTGAGGAAATTGAGTTCCTACTTGGCACGTGGAAGCACAGGCATCGTAGATTCTGAAGAGCACGTTTGATCCACACCACATCTTAGGAATGGGAGTTTCCTGAGTACTCCGTCTCTGTGCATAGTAACTTGCATCTGTTCATTAACAAGTAACTATGCAATAAAGTATTACAATTTGTTTTAGAATTATGGGTACAGTATTAAAAATAAGTTAGGACAGTTGTAAAAGTGTTCATTGTTAAACATACAATGTGACAGTAACTCAAAAAATGACCTACCACAGCCCAAAATCAAAAGAATTAAGTTAATAACAAGTGAAACACAAAGCAAGTGAATTCACCTTTCTAATACTATTGATTATTTGGTATTTGGTATTTACTGCTAAACTCATGCCTAAACTAACTACTGAAACAATTAGTTTTAGTAAAACTACACATCATGACTTAAATTAGTGTATTTTAATTCTATTAGTTTTGTATGTTTAAATTAATGTAAAATGTTTTAATTATATGGTAGCATAAGGACTGTAAATAAAATATATTCACAACTAATTTTATGCTTGCATGTATTTAAATAATATCATAATAAAGTGAATTTTTTATTTTTTAGGACTTCTTTTCTCTTTAAATTGCATCCATTCATTTCTCAAGGCGAACTTTAGTCCAAAGCATAAATTGTTTTGGGGGATCTAGAAGGACTGATTTTGATGTTGCAAAAACCCAGGTGAGAAATCGTTTCGAATAGGATGTTGGCAGTGCACTTGAAAATGAAAAATCAGGCTTAAGAGATATTTTGGAAGTAAAGCTGCCCCTTCTGGAGAATTGGGAACAACTTGGATACAGGAGGCGAGTGAGAAATGCTTGAGTCTGGAGGACTAGGAAAATGGTAATGCCATTATCAGAAATTCGTTATTCAAGAAGAGAAAGTTATTTAGGACAGAAGGATAGGGGTTTGCTAAATTAACTTTGGGTATGTTGTATCTGAAAATGTGGCATGGCAGCAAGCTGGAAATATGAAGCTGGAACTTGAAAGATATTAACCTTTCTCTTTAGAATCAGAAGACACATCATCCACCCTACCACATTCCAGACCTGGGGGCCTCTGTACTCATCGCAGCATGGATGGGGCTGAGTACTTCCAGCCACCACCGCTGTGAGTTGGCACCAGAAGGCAATTGTATCCGTCTCCTGCTTTGGGTTCAGATTACAAATGGTAAACAACCAACCCCCAAAAAAGAAAAAAAAAAAAGCTTCCGGCTTAGAAATCTGAGACCATCTGTTTCTCTTTCTACTTCCCCTCTGTTCTCTGGATTTCTTACATTCTCTCCTCTCTTTCCCACTTCTAAAAACACGCAGTTCAGCTGGGAGCATAGTGACCTTATATTTGACTACCTTTGCTTTAACGAGAATGCCGGGTTCGATATGGGGATTAAACTAGAAAGTTCCTTGTTTCCATTCAAAATAGGCGTCTTCGATGGTTTACTTAAAAATATTTTTTTTCACGAAAATTAAGTGTCTGTATTTAATCTAAATATCAAATACCTCTAAGTAAAATAAAATCATGTCTGATTAAGCCAAGTGTAGTTTCATTGGTGATGCAAAATTTCATCTTAATGTCTTGTTGACAGACTCCTGTAAATTTAACCAAAGGTATAATAGTTGACATTTAAATCAGTGAAGGATAAAAATGTAATATTCAACTGGCTATATTGGAGGCAGCAACTGTGTTCCCAGGACTGCGTCTCTCCTGGGATTCAAGAGTGGGTAGGCTTTCTTTAGAAATGCTCTCTTTTCTCCTGTAGACCAGTGTAACAGGTCACTCTTGTGTTGGTTGTTAACATTGTCTTGCTTCTGTTCCTGGAACCATGAGAACCTGATTCTGTAATCGAGTTCATCAGCGTATTGCAATCAATATCCTCCTCCTCCCTATCATCATGGTCCATGAACCATCACCACCATCATCATCATCACCATCACCACGTAGGTGTGCATACCATAAGGCATAGTGGAAAGACAGTGTAAGGTAGTTCAAAACTATGTTCTTTGGAGCCAGATAGATCTGAATTTGAGTTTTCTTCTCCACTGTGTTACCTTGGGCAAGTTACTTACAACTCCGTATGCTAATTTCTGCATTGATAAAGTGGAGGTGATAATACTCACATAATCTTTTTTAGCAGAAAATAGGAGAATGTATATAAAGAATTTGATGTAGAGGCTCATAAAATAATACTTCTTCTTCCATTCATTTCTTCTTTTTCTAAGGAAGACAGAATGACTAAAGATATAATCTAGGCACATTAGATGTGCTGTGAGCTTACCAAAGGATTGAGTAATCTTTGAGCCACTTTAAAGATTAAAGCAACCACATTTTAAAAAATGAAAAATCAGTCGATGATACCGTTTTGGCTCATCGTTAGGCCGAGAGAGGACCCTTTGCTTGTGTCTTGTTTTCTTGCCTTCCTGCCTTAGTATCTCCACGCAGGAAGGATGACGGCCCCAGCCTTTCCTCTTGTGGTTGAAGTCTGGCAAGCGCCTGCTGCTTCTGTCCTCTGACCCTGCTTGTAGCAAGTCCTCAAATGAAGATATAAACATATTTTATTGAGATTAGTCAGGAGAGTTGTGTGTACACAACTGATTATGCATAATTATGCTCCTGCTCAAAGTAAAGTATTTCTCTTTCCTCTGCATTCATATAGAACCTAGAGTGCAAAAAATTCATTTAACCCTTGACATATACCATCTTGTTGGTTTATACTACTTGTTCTAATATATACTTCTCCAGAATTCTTGGGGCTATCTCAATTCCTCTTTGAATTCCTAGCAACAAGCCTAGGCTTTATCATAAAGTCAGCTTTCATAAATATTTATCCAATTAAGCTGAATTGTGTATCTTATTTGCCTAAGGGTACTAGGAAAAATTTCAAAAAAAGGGACTGTGTTCTCTACTTCTTTGCTTCCCTTTTTCTCTCTTCTTACCCCACCATCATGCTCAAGAGATGATCGATAAAGATTTGATAATATTCACAGTAAGCAATAGAATGAAGCAGACCAGAATTTCAATGCTGCAATGAAGCTTTGCGTGCATCCAGCCTAGGCCTGAACTCCCTAACAACAGTCCCGCCGAAGGTCATTTCCCCTTAGCCAGAAGGTCATTCCCCCTTAGCCAGAGCAGCTGTCGTCCTGGGGAATGCATTGCTTATCAAGGCATCACTTCAGAGGAAAGTCTTCCTTATTTAGGGCTATAGTTTATCTTCATCTTTTATCTTTGATATAAAATCTATCCATTGGAGGAATACAAAACACTTTTAAACTTGCTTTCCGCATGATAGCCTATCATAGCTTCGAGCCCCTCATAGATTCCAGATAGCTCTTGAGCTGAGTTTGGTGGCTTGCTGCTGTCGTCCCAGCTCCTCAGGAGGCTGAGGCAGGAGGATCCCTTGAGCCCAGGAGTTTGAGGTTGCAGTGCGCTAGGATTGCACCTGTGAATAGCCACTGCACCCCCACCTGTGCAACAGGACTACACCCTGTATTTTTTTTTTTAAGATAGTTGTTGAATCTTTTTTTTCCACGAAAAAAACTTCAGTTCATTATATGATATAGTTTTAATCTCTTTGTCATCCAAGTCTCTCTCACTGAATTTTCACTTGGTGCTTCACTTGGAACTAGCTATAATTATGATTATTTTCATTAATTGAGAATTTGCTGTGTGCCAGGCACTGTGGTGACTTGCTTCCATATGTTGTCTCTTCTAATTCTCCTGAACATGCGAGGGAGGTGTTATTACCACAGCTGAGCAAACTGAGTCTCAGTGGGGATTAATAACTTGCCTACACAGGGAAGAGCAGAGCTGGGGCTGGACTCCGGCAATGCCTGATTTCCGGGTCCGTGCCTGCATCTATTATCCTGCCTACCCGGGTTAAACTGGATCATTGACTCAGATCTGAGTTTGTTTATCATACAGACTGGACTCTTTTTGCCTATCTTCCCCAAATTCCATTTCCTCTCTTACATTTGTAGTTAAAGAGGTCTACTTGCCTCCTAATGCGAATTCAGTTTTTTTCCCCTCTAGACATTCATCTTACTTCTTCTAGTATAAGGTCATTTCCTCTGTGTTCTTTAGCTTTAAAAAAACATCTGTTTTCAGGATTGCATGGTGACATCTCTAATTGGTCAAAGTCACTCCCAGACACCTGTGACGGTCATTACCACATGGTAAACCCAGCAGAAACATGTCTACATACAAACTGTCCTGCTTCTGTGTCCACGTGGTGTGCACTTACGACTGGTGGGGATGATGTTCCAGTTACCTTGGCAACATAAGAAATAAACTGTGTTCTCAGAAATACTCTCCTTAGACTCAATTGAAAATTTCATTTGCTGCTATAGTATGTATTTTCCTCCCAAAATCAAACCTTTGGGCAAGAACTTGTTGTATTTCAATAAGTTCTCTTACACTTATGGCAATCATGCAGCTTGAACTTTTAGAAGTAAATCTACTTTCAAATACTTTGTCCTTGTTTTGACCATGCCAGTGCCCTTGGTGGGCTGAAGATGCCCTCGGTTCGTTGAGATAAGAACAGAAAGAAATAGGACTCAGGTTTCCTCCACTCCTGAGCTACCGCACCGCTCCAGGGCCTCTTCCTAAAAGTCACTGCACACAGGACCCAGTTTGAAGCCTTAGGCAAAAAGTCTTTAAGGGACCTAAATTGAATTTCAGAAAAATATTAGATAAAAAAGAAAAAAACTTTTTTTTGGAGTATGGAGTTTGGTTCCCAAAACGAAAACATTCTGCTGCATACCAAGGCAAATTATATGACTTGTTAAAAAAAACAAAAGCAAAGAAAACTTTGCTGTTTTGCTAATGAAGTATTTGTTATCTATAGACTATGTTGGTTTTATACTTAAAAGTAACTACTCTGAAGTTCCTAGAAAGGTTGACCCTTTCTAGGGACAATGGGACAATGGCTTTATATTGGTGAATGTGACACAATTTGCTTTTAGATTTCTGGATCTGAGATAATCTGAACACCAGTCAACTGTGTGTGAAGTTGGATTGAGTCTGAGACTTAGCGTTCTCATCATAGCCAAGGTGTTCTGGTAAGTTCACAGGTGGTTTGGAGACCAAACACCTTGGTAAAACTTTCTATCTGCTTTGTAAATAGAGCCTGTAAAGGGGGTTTACAATTTCCTCTACTTTGGGCTCTAATTTGTCTGTTTCCTTTATTGGCCTCAAGGACACCCCACTCTCTTGATGTCCTTCCCACCTCCCCTCCCAG
Organism: Indri indri; assembly: GCA_004363605.1. NCBI lineage: Eukaryota > Metazoa > Chordata > Mammalia > Primates > Indriidae > Indri > Indri indri. The sequence continues at coordinate 28,306 of RJWJ010009352.1, forward strand.
AGCTGGCCTCTAAATATGGTGCCCTGGTGCTCCGCTGAGTTCCTTCAGGCATCCTTCTCTGTCCATGCTGGCCATGCTGGCTGTGCTCAGGTGACCGCTGTCAGGCTCACGGCTTTAACTGCTCTCTCTCTGGCTGTCACTCACTCCCTTATTTATATCACTGGTTCGGATTTCTCTCTTCATCTCCAGACTCTCACCTGTTGACTGTCCACATCACCTTGTTACTGAAAACTCAGCCACTTGTCCATGAGGCCGAATCAGAAGAATGAGGACAAGCAATCTGGGAAGGAAGGGAAGAGAGTTTACTTTGCAAAGGAGGAAAGATGGTAGACCTTCTTGTCCCCAAATCCCAAATTTCCTGAACATAGGCAGAAATACAGAGCTTTTAAAGAGAGGGTTCTCAGCTTCAGGCAATTACAGTGGTTAACTATTCTAATCCCCCCATCTCTGCCAAACACAAAGCCTGTGAACTCCACCAGCTGCCCACCCGGGGCAGGGGGGCTGGCAACATTGCCACCACCACCTGGGAGTTTTAACAAAAGCCTTAATCCACAGGTCAGGCTACAGTTCCCAAAAAGAGTGGGGGAACTTTTAAAGAAAAAGAAAATCTTTTTTTTTTCTCCAGGTCATTCACTATTACAACCTCTGTATGTGAATACCCACTGCGCTCCACAAGCTTCACGCCCCCACAGCAGAATTCTTCCTTTTCCCCTTCCAAACCTGCTCTTCTTCCAAATCTCCCCATCTCGTACCATTCAGCAATGCTCAGGGCAAAATTTCTTAAGATTCTTGATTTCATTCTGTTCCCAAGCTCCCATTCCCAGTTTATCAGCAGTTCCTGTCATCTCTCTCTTCAAATATGTCCCAAATGTGACCAATTCTCATCACGTCCCTCATTGTCACCCCCCTGCCACACTCTGGTCACTGTTCTCTCTCACCTGGACTCCTGCATTCGCCTCTTCACCAGTCTCTCCACTTCCATTCTGCTCTCCTCCTCCCATTCTATTTTCTTTTCACCGGGAGGATCCTTCAGAAAGGTTAATCTGCATGTCTCTTCCCGATTCAGAACAAAAAGTCCTTCACGTGGCCTTGCATTCTCGCTAACCTTATCTCCTCACGTTCCCAGCCAGCTCCTGCCTCAAGACTTCACATTCATTGTTCACTCTGCCTAGAATACTCTTTCCTCAGATCTTCTCAAGGCAGGTTCTTTCTTTTCAAGTCTCAGCTCAAATACCACCTCTTTGGGGGGGTCTTCTTGATCTAAAAATAGTCACTAGCAGACTACTTTCCCCCATCCCTGGTGCAGGGCATTCGCCTACCCTGCTATCTCTATCTTAAGTTGTATTATGTATTTATAGTCCTTCTCTCTCTCTGACTAGAGTGGAAACTTCGTGAGGGCACACCTTGCTCATTCCACATCCCTAACACCCACCACTTAATTAAGCCTCCGTGTAAGGAGCAGGGAATATTGCAAGAATAGCTAGGGTCCAAGAAATATGCAAAGTGTCTGCGAGCTTGGGGGGAATCCACTGGGATACTAGCTGTGAGATACTAGCAAAGCCCAGGTCATGGTGGCCAAATGCTGGGGGAAACTAAGTTGTGATTAAAAAGGCAGAACCCAAACCAAACCAAAGCAATGCCGAAGCCATGTAGGTGATGCCAAGTGCGAGTATCCAATGGTGAGGGGAGAAAATGAGACCTAAAGTACAAACTCAGTGAGACTGGCAGTGGAATATACGCTGGGTCAGCGTGAGAGGGTCAGGAAAGAGACTGAATGAAGATAAGGTATTTTTAGGGCAGAGGTGGAGGCTCAGAATCGGATCTGATGGTCTAAAGGCACCGGGAAAGTCCAGATAGAAATAGGAAATCGGTGCTTTTTAATTTTTATTTTTGACCTACTTTTAGTCATAGATTTTTTTTCCCCTTCTAGAGCTGTTCTGAAATACCTACTCAAATAATTAACATTTTTAACCCAACTGACTCACTTGGCAGGGACAGCGTGCCTGTGCGCCAGTTGCGCACTGACCCCCACGACTCCTGTCCTGGGAGGTGCAGTGTCTGTAAAGTTTTCCCCCGGCTGCCACCCTGCAGACACTGCAGGGCAGCAAGCTTTTCTTTTTCTGGCTTTGTGAATAGTGACATCTTTGACCTACATCTAGTGCACTAGGTGGCACATAGGTGCCAAATGTTCAGATTTAGGGAGAAGTTGAGATGAGGCATAGGAAAACAGGAGACAGGACAAGGGAGGAGAATTTTCTCATTCGTCAAATGATCAAATAAGTACCACATCTTAAATTGTGATAAAAGTGTGATAAAGTTATGTAAGATTGTTCTATTGGGGGGGGACGTGTCTACACTCTGACCTATATCTCACTTTCCATTTATTTATTCAGTGAGTTATTCCTTCAGTGAATAGTTAAGGCATTGAGGGTATGAACATGGATGTAAGATGCTTCCTGTCCCTAAGACAAATGGATGGGGGAGACACAGGCACATAGTACATTTATCATTGTTGCTATGATACAGTGTTGGAAGAGTCGTAATAGAGCAATGCGCAGGATATTAGCATATTATAAGGAAGGGGCATCAAAGTCTGGGGAGATTGAGAGAGGCTTCTTGGAGGAGGTAATATCTGAACTTAACCTATCTTTGTGTTACTCCTATGTATGTGAGTGGCTTTGTCCTGGGGCGGGTGGAAAGGTGTATGTTCAGTTATCTATTGCTATGTCATAAACCACCTCCAAACTCAGTGTGTGGAAAAAACAACTATTCATTTGTTCCTGGTTCTGCAATTTGGCCAGGACTTGGAAGGGTTGGCTCATGTCTGCTCCTTGTCGTGTTGGCTGGGGTAACTCAGCTAAGGTTAGAAGGTCCAATATAGCCTCACTCACTGGTGCCTTAACTGGTGTGGCCAGAGTGGCCAGGGACTAGCTGGGCCTCTGTTTCTGTTTCATCCTGCAGGGCTCCACTCTCCATGTGGCCTTTTTCTCCAGACTTATTACATGCTGGCTGGCTTCCAAGAGGATGAAAGAAGCTATCAGTCTTCAGATGGTCTGGGACTAGGATTGGCACAATGTCACTTCCAGCAGCTTTTACTGGTCACAGCAAATCACAAGACCAGCCCAGATTCAAGGGAATGAGAACTATACTCTACCTCTTGATGGCCTGGCAGGAAATGTTGGTGGCGCCCTTTGTGGACACTCTACAACAGGGGAAGAGAGTGTGAATAAGACCTGTTTTCTTTCCCAAAGGAGTTCGCCCTTTGTAGGACCTGTGTCCAGCTATTGGTCTAGGAAGATTTCTTGTTGCCCAATATTGACCCTAAGGGTAACAGAACCTTCTCTTGGAATGCTATGCCTGCCTCCCTTGCAGAATATTTGAAGAGCTGGGAGTTCATTGTGTTTACGTAACAAGTTATATGAACTGTTCTCTATCAGTTTGCTAATAACTGCTTAAGAAATTTTTGTATGTACTTGTTTTTTATTTATTCATATGTTTTTTAGAGGCAGGGTCTTGCTTGTCACTCAGGCTGGAGTGCAGTGGTGTGATCCTAGCTCACTGCAGCCTTAAACTCCTAGGCCTTTTTTTTTTTTTTTGTTTTTGAGACAGAGTCTTGCTCTGTTGCCTGGGCTACAGTGCCGTGGCATCAGCCTAGCTCACAGCAACCTCAAACTCCTGGGATCAAGCAATCCTTCTGCCTCAGCCTCCCAAGTAGCTGGAACTACAGGCATGTGCCACCACTCCTGGCTAGTTTTCTTTCTATATATTTTTAGTTGTCCTGCTAATTTCTTTCTATTTTTAGTAGAGACGGGGTCTCGCTCTTGCTCAGGCTGGTCTTGAACTCCTGACCTTGAGTGATCCTCCCGCCTTAGCCTCCCAGAGTGCTAGGATTACAGGCATGAGCCACCATGCCCGGCCTCAAACTCCTAGGCTTAAGCAATCCTCCTGCCTTAGCCTCCCAAGTAGCTGAAACTACAGGTATGTACCACAATGCCCAGCTAATTCTTTTGATTTTTTGTGGAGATGGGGTCATGCTATATTGCCCAGTCTGGTCTCAAACTCCTGGCCTCAAACAACCCTCCTGCCTCAGCCTCCCAAAGTGCTGGGATTATAGGCATGAGCCACCACACTGGGCCTTTTGTATGTATTTGACTTGAGGCTTATTTTTATTTTGATCTGGTAGCAAGGTTGTAAGGGAGCAGCTGAGTTTCACCTCCTTTAAGCTCCAAAATGGACCTAGGGATTGTGTGAGACTGAATTGGCTTAGTCAGTTTACAAGTAGTCTCTCCTTTTCACAACTCCAGCCACACGCTCCCTCGGCCTTCTAGCCCATACACTGTGATATACAGATTTCACCTGTGCAGAGAGGCGACCCCTTGCGGTTTCCTCTGGGGCCTGCACCCCTAGGGCTGGCTCTGATGAGAGAAGTCAGCCTTGGATTCCTGTCCCTGGAGAAGCACCCCTCTCCCTGCCTGCACATAGTGCCACCAGTCTGTTGGAAGTATAAATCAAAAAGAACAGTCTGTTTGCCAAAGGAATGTGTCTCTGCAAAAATGTATAGCTCAACACAACTGCTGCACCAAGAGGAAAACCATAGCATCTGCCAGCCCACAAAGCCTCCTCACAGCTTTTCCCGGCATCCTCCCTTCCGACAGCCGCTGTGCTGATTCCAGTCACAGTGAAATGATTATTCTGGAAAAGAAGAGCACAGGGCTGCAACAGCCATCTGATCTAAGAGCTAATTTGTACTTGAGCAGAAGATGAAAAATACTGGCACTGTTGACCGTAGGAGCTGAAAACCATAGGATGAAATTTTGATGATGTTTACATTTTCAAAGAGTTTTTCAGGACTTTTAACTGAGCAAATCTGCTATAAAGACAAAACCAGATAAATTAATGTTCAGTGATAGTGGAAGCCATTTAGCTGAAATGCATAGTAAATATGTATTGCCTATCTATTGTATTCAAAGGGCTGTGTTAGGCAATGTGGAAAAGTTAGAGGTATTTTATTGGGCCCTGATTTTTCTAATTGGCCCCTTATTGAGTTTAGAAAACAAATATTGGTATTTCGTTTGGGTTCCATATGAATCCTGGTGCTGTGATCTGTCATTGTGCCCGGGATTAGAACCAGGTGATATATAGAGGACTTTAAAAGCCACTGTCCTAAGATCCATTAGGGAAAGCTCACTCCACTTCAGAGGGAGGAGTCTTACTCCTTGTCTCCTTCCTGAGTCCTGCAATCTCTACGTCACTCCAGGCTTCAGCCAGATGGGCAATGAACTCAAGTCTGCCCAACATTGCATATTCTAGGGAGAGGATGAACTTGGGTGCTATGACTGGCAGTGAATGTTGGTGCCCAGTTGATTTCCAATCTTCCCTCCAGGGAGAATTGTTATGGTCCATTCCTTTCCTAGTTGACCTGTTAAATAAGAACATCTCTCAAAGACAAACATTAGGTTTGTCTAGTGATAGTACCATCCAAATCCATGTCTGGGAAAGAATATTTTCCCCATTAGCGAAGCTCTGTGGCTGTCCTTAAATAATTGTCCTTGTTATGAGGCTAAAAAGTATTTGGAATTTTTTTTTTTCAACTGAAAAACCTGCCAACATCACAAAAGAATGGTACTAGCTTTGAATGTTTCTCTGCCCCTATTTCTCAAGGAATGATCCTTAATAAGTTCATTGGCTTCAGAGTCTTACTTTGTTGGAAGTATGTGACTGTGAGAGAATGTTGACAATTCCTCTTTTCCTTCTCTTTCAGAAAGTGGTAGAAATGGGACAATGGAGCAGGTTCCCCTCAAGCAGGTTCTTACTAGGGATTCGCTTAGTGAAGTGGTCTGACATTGTTCCCAGCCTTCTCTAGCTCCCTCCCTATTTTCTTCACAAGTATTTCCCCGAAAAAAAACAACAAAAACCAAAACATAATAAAACCTTTTGCATGTCTAATCCTGTCTTGGCATCTGCTTCTTGGAAGACCTGAACCAACTTGGCCTACTTGGACTTACCATCGCTAGCTTAGGGCCAGCTATGATTCTAAGAAAATAGACTTAGATCTCTGTTTATTTCTCTGAAACCAAGGCCTCTGGTGAGACTCAATGTTCTGGGGAGAGAATAATTCTCCACCAGTTTATAGCCCTTGTAGGTGCGTTATTGCTATCTTGAGATAGCAATTTTTTTCCCCCAGAAAGTTTCACTTCGTTCTAGGCAGGAAGACAGGCGCTCTATGCTCATTTTCCTGAAGAAAGAGAGGTAGGCATTACAGGACTAGCTTTTAGAGGATGCCTGAAAACATCCTCCCATCCTGTCCTTTGGGAAAATCTTAGCTCATTATGGTATTATAGGTGCCTCTGAGAGAAGGGGGCACTGTTTTGGAGAGGGGAGTTCAAAGCAGAGGAGATACCAAGCTCAGGGAGGGGAAAGTGATAGGATGAGAACTTGAGACCTTCCTTGTCTTGGAGGTTTGTGGAGCTGTAAGAGACTCAGCTCTGTGGGCTGTAACATAGACACCAGGGTCCCAAGAAGTGTCCTAGTATTCCCATCCCCAAATATGGCAGGTAAGTGTCAGAACCAGAAGCCTTCAGATTACCATGTGGGGCAGGACAATGAAGATTTAGCAGCAATTGTTATAAACTGAATATAAAAGTTTCTTTCCTGGTCCACGTCAGCCTTCTGGATTCTTGTGCACCTTAAGGAGGACGAAGAATCCCTAATAATGCCTAAGATTGAATTTCTCATCAGCCGGTTGAGATGGGAATTCAGAGTTAAATTTGGTCTACTTTCTTTCTCATGGTTTTAGATATAATTTATATATTATAAAATTTATGCTTTTAAAGTGTATAATTCTGTAGTTTTTAGTGTATGCACAGAGTCATGCAACCATTAGCACTAATTCCAGAACATTTTCATTATTCCAAAATAAATCCTATACACATTAATAGTCACTCCTCATCCTTCCCCTCCCCCACCCCCTGGTAACCACTCATTACTTTCTGTTTCTTTAGACTTTCCTATTCTGGATATTTGGTATCAATGGGGTTGTACACTATGTGGCATTTTATGTCCGTCTTCTTTCATTTAGCATAGTGTTTTCAAGGTTCGTCCATGGTAGCATATATCACTACAGGTTTAGTATTCCTAATCCAAAAATCTGAAATCTGAAATGCTCCAAAATCCAAAATATTTTGAGCACTGAAGGAAATGCATTGGGGCATTTTGGATTTTGGATTTTCAAATTAGAGTTGCTCAACCGTAAGAATAATGCAAATGTTCCAAAATCATAAATAACCTGTAATCCAAAACACTTCTGGTCCTAAGCATTTTAGACAAGGGATACTCAAGCTGTACTTCATTCCTTTTTATGGCTCAGTAATATTTCATTGTGTGAATATGCCACATCTTGTTTATTGATTTATCAATTGATGGACATTTGGATTGTTTCCACATTTTGGGTTTTATGAATAATGCTTCAATGAACATTCCTGTACAAGTTTTTGTGTAGACAAAGGTTTTCAAGTGTTTTGGGGTATATACCTAAGAGTGGAATTGCTGGGCCATATGGTGACTCTATGTTCAACTTTTTAAGGTACACAAAACTATTTTTCAAAGAGGATGCATCACATTACATTCCCACCAGTAATGTATGAGGGTTCCAATTTCTCCACATTCTTGTCAACACTAATTATTGTCTGTCTTTTTTTGATCATAGCCATCCTGGTAGGTATGAAGTGATACCTCATAGTGGTTTTGATGTGCACTTTCCTAATGACTGATGCTGTTAAGCATCCTTTTATGTAATTTCTGGATGATTATTTATCTTCTTTGGAGAAATATTCATTTAAAATTTTTGCCCATCTCAAAATTGGATTATTCATCTTAATTGTTGAGTTGTAAGAGTTGTTTATACATTCTGGATACTAGTCTTAATTTGATTTTGAAAAAGTAAGGAAAGCCAGCACTTCTTGCACTCTTGACTATGTGGATTAAGAGTCATACCCATTGCATTGACTGTCTATTCCTGCAGCACCCTTGTAACACAGTTAATGATTGTTGGCTCAATATTGGTCTTTCTACTTTGACTATGAGCTACATGACAGCAGGACCTCTGTTGTCCTCTTCATCATTGCTTTTACAGACCCTTGGACTTTGTAGGCACTCAAAATTTACAGAAATGAATGGAAAGAAATAAAAAAGCTAATGAGTGAGTGAATGAATGGACGAATGTGTCTGATCAAGCTCTCAATGTTAGTAATGACCTTCAGTAGAAGGAAGCTCTATTCCTTTTCCCTTATTCTCTCTCCCTTTCTCTAAGTAATAAATGCACATAGTGAAAAAACATAGGTGAGTGTTTTATCTCTGACTACTGCCCATCATTTCTTAGAGTCAATCACCATAATGAGTTCTTTTTTTTTCTTTTTGAGACAAAGTCTCACTCTGTTGCCCAGGCTAGAATGCAGCGATGTCATCATAGCTCACAGCAACCTCAAACTCACGGGCTCAGGTGATCCTCCTGCCTCAGCCTCCTGAGTAGCTGGGACTACAGGCATGTGCCACCATGCCCGCCTATTTTTTTCTATTTTTAGTAGAGATGGGGTCTTCTTGCTCTCCCTCAAGCTGGTCTCGAACTCGTGACCTTGAGCGATCATCCTGCCTTGGCCTGCCAGAGTGCTAGGATGACAGGCATGAGCCACTGCATTTATTACTTTTTTTGAAGTAATAAATGGAAAATTTATTACTTTAAAAAAAGTTAAGGCTCTAGGTGTTGGTTCTTGCTTAGAAAGATTGAGATGTGACCTCTTACATTTTCCTCAAATTTCTTTGTGTTTCATTTTTACATTTAAATTTGTGAATCATCTGGATTTTATTTTCATGTGCAATGTGAGACAGGGATTTGTTTTGATTGTTTTTCCAGAACCTAGCTGTTTTCAACACCATTTCTCCTTTGATTAGAAATGCCACCTTTCTCATGTACTAGATTACCAAACATGTTTGAGTCTGTTTCTATAATTTTTACTGTTCTAGTAATCTATTTCCCTGTTTGGGTCTTGATACCAAATTATTTACTGTGATTTTATAATATATTTTAAGTAGCTGCTATTTCTTGTTCTTTCTCAGGATTTTATGATTATTCTTTTATGTATATTTTTTCACATGTGCTTTAGAATTAGATTGTCTTATATTGACAAATATGCCTGCTGATATTTTAAATTATTTATTTATTCATTCAATTTTTCAGATTAATAAACTCTATTTTTTTAGAGTAGTTTTAGAAAACTACAGAAAAATTGAGCAGAAAGTACAGAGTTTCTATACACTTCTTCCTTCCCACCCCATAGTTTTACCCATTTTTAACATCTTGCATTGGTATGTACATTTGTTAAAATTGATGAACCAGTATTCATCGACTATTATTAACTAAAGATTATAGTTTACATTAGGGATGACTTTTTGTGTTGTACATGCTATGGGTTTTGACCAATGCATAATGTCATGTATCCATCACTAGAATAGGATACGGAATCCATAGTTTCACTGACCTAGAAATCCTCTGTGCTTCACCTGTTCATCTCTCCTCCCTGGCCCTTTACCCAACCCCTGGCAACAGGTGATGCTACTACTATGTCTATAGTGTTGCCTTTTCTAGAATGTCATACAGTTGGAATCATACAGTATTTAGCCCTTTCATACTGACTTGTTTCACCTAGCAATTTGTATTTATGTTTCCTCCATGTGTTTTTGTGGCTTGATAGCTCATTTCTTTTTATTGCTGCATAATATTCCATTATATGAATGTACCACAGTTTATCCATTCATCTACTGAGGAACATCTTTGTTGCTTCCAATTTTTGGCAATTATAAATAAAGCACCTATAAATATTTGTGTTTAGGTTTTTGTGTGAACATAAGTTTTCAACTCGTTTGGGTAAATACCTAGGAGCATGCTTAAGGAATCATATGGTAAGACTATGTTTAGGTTTCTAAGAAACTGCCAAACTGTTTTCCAAAGTAGCTGTACCATTTTCTATTTCTACCAGCAATGAATGAGAGTGTCTGTTGCTCCACCTGTTGGTGTTTTAATTGGGATAGCATTAAATTTGTAGATTAATTTAAGAGTAATTTGACTTTTCATTATATCCGGTGGTATTATCCAAGAATATGGGCAGGTCTTTCAATTTATGTAATCTTCATTTATATCCCTAAGTAGCATTTAAAGCTTTCTATAAGTAGCATTGGGAGACAATTCTCCTGGGTTCACTCATGTTTCTGCATCTCTAGTGCTTTTGCCTTTGTTCTAGACTAGTTTTCCAAGAATGTTTGTGTAGCAAATAGCCTTAAAAGATAGAGATAGTGTCTTCCTCTGGAGCCAAGGGCATGTATGCTTAATGTCTAGTATAAAATATTCAGATTCCCTAAACTCAGGGTTTTTCTCCAGTAATGCCACGTAATCCATGTGGTTGGAAATGACAGAATTTCCTTCTTTTTAAAGCCTGAATGGTATTCCATTGCGTATATACACCACTTTTTCTTTATCCATTCATCTACTGATGGGCCCTTACTTCGATTCCATAACTTGGCTATTGTGAACAGTGCTGTAATGAACACGGAGTGCAGACATCTCAACAAACTGATTTCAAATCTTTTGCATAAATACCCAGAAGTGGGATTGCTGGATCATATGATAATTCTATTTTTAGTTTTTGGGGAACCTGCATATAGTCTTCCATAGTGGCTGTACTAATTTACACTCCCACTGTAAACTAAAAATAAAATCCTTAGCCCTCTGCGGAGTGAACAGACCTCCTCTTGGCAAAGGGGACCCTTGGGGACTTTAAAAACTAAGTTCCTGGCCATGACAGGAGGGGGAGTTGGACATGCCTCATCATATTCCTTCCCTTTTGGAGCTTAGACCCAACAACTGACCAGCATTAATGTTAAAATAGAGATCACAAGACGACAAAACAAACTCTTTGTGGCAATAAGATACTAAATTATAAATGGAACCTAAGGCCAGGCTAGGCAAGAGTTAAGTCACTCCTACAGACCTTCAGTCTTGCTAAACGGGTCATTTTGAACCAGTATATTGTGGCTTGCTCTGCCAACCTGACTCAAACATTGCATCTTTATCTTAACTTAAATATTCCTTTTTGCTAACTCCAAGTTTTTAGATGAAACTTTCTTCCTTTAACCAATTGTAAATTAAAGAATCTCTGAATGCACCTATGACATGTAAGTTCCCACTTCAAGATATCCTGCCTTTTCAGGACAAACCAATGTATATTTTCCATGTATTGATTTATGTCTGCCTGTAACTCCTGTCTCCCTAAAATGTATAAAGCCAAACTATTATCTGACCGCCTCATGACCATTTGCTCAAGGCTTCTTGGGTTTGTGTTTTCCCTGGGCCATGTCACTCACTCATATTGGCTCAGAATAAACCTTGATGAAATATTTTACTGAGTTTTGTTTTACCTGTGACATCACCAATCTCATGCTTTTTAGATGGAAAGATCTTGGATAAAATTTTCAATTTTTTCTATTCTCTTTTAAATCCTTTTAGGGCACTTAAACCCTGTGCCATTTTCATTAGTCTTTGGCTATATGTTATCCTGTACTAGTTAAAACAGTCATATACAACACTTTTATTTCTCTTATTAGACTATAATGACCACAGTGCCTGACAGTGTTGGGCACCATCTACTTTGCTTAATATTGATTTACAAGTTGACTGAATGACTCCTCAAATGTACCTAACAAACCCGGACCTCTAGTTTACCAGTGTGACAGCCTGAAATCTGTAACATTGACTGGATTTTTTTGTTCTGTGAGAACTGTGTTCTAGGATCAAACACATTGTATAAACTCTTGCTTAAACAAGGGAACAGGTTTCTGCACTGCAGAATCTCTCAGAACCTGGGACACACAGAGGCTCTCAGAGAGGAGGAGACAGCAGGCAAACACTGTTTCTCGAATTCATTTGGCCATAAAACATCCGCCTGCCCCCACCAAGGGTGACTCATATGTTCTGTAGTTGTACTGCTCAGAATGCATTTTGTCAGTTTTCAAAAATTTCATTTTTCAAATAATTCATTTTTATTGTATGCTACAAAAGTACCAGTGTGATAGATAGGAAAAAAATTTTAAATTGGTCCTTTCACCAAAGAGTTTGAGGCATGCTGTTTGATGGTGCACTTTGTAGTACCCTGTAAATGTATATGACACACATTTTTGGCATCTTTTCTGATTCCGTTACCGCCGCCAGCTTCCCATCCTGCCCTGCCTGCCCCGTGGGTGTAGTGACTGTAGGCCTTCAGATTCTTGCCTGGGATGCCGCCCCCAACACCTGCCCCACACTTTTTTTGGCCAGAAACTCACTCAGAATATTCAGCTCTTCTCTGCACTTCTGGACTTGAATGAAACACCACACCACAGGGTATGGGGTGGGGCAACCTAGATGGCTACCACAGGATAATAGGATGCAACTTAACAGTGAGGGCGCGTTAGCTCCCTGTGAAGTGAACTTCTACCAACAGGAAGCAGGCAGTGGGAGGAACAGGGCAGACCCATTCTCCTAACATCTTCTCTACGGGGCCTTTCTGAAGCTATCCCACGTGCCAACTGGACGCACCTGCAAAGACCTAGTATGTCCCTTGGTGTCATGTCAAGAGCTGCGGCTAGAATAATAACACATTGCCTTCAATCTTTCCTTGTCTTGTTTTCCTTTCTCTTCATTTTTCTACCCTAGATTTATACCTCACAGATAAAGTACCAGGCTCTGTTTTCCAGGGAACCCAGATTAAATACTAATATAGTATACTGTGTCTAAGCAGCTCCCAGGAAGATTTTTCCATATATAAGGATGGATATATGGCTATAAGTCTGAATTCCGGGTGCCATGGCAGAATTTTTGAAGACCCTTGACATGACTGGAGCTTAGGTATGAGGAGTCAAGGAGGAGGGGCATGGACTGATGGATGAGCCTGCAGTCCAGATGGCCAGACAGGACCCAGATCAGAAAGGACACAAAGGACTTTGAAAGCCTGCAAAGGGGCTTGAATTTCATCCTGAAGGCAATGGGGACAATGGAAGGATGTTAGGCAGAGGGATGGTGTCATAGTTTTGAAATGTGTTTGCAAAGTCTATGACACTCTTCCTTGCAAAAGGTAAAGTCTAATTCTCCTCCTCTTGAACGTGGGCCAGAGATAGTGACTCACTTCTATGGAACAGAAAGTGGTGGAAATGACACTGAATGATTTCCGAGGGCTAGCCTAGAAAAGGCAATATAGCTTCCGACTGGCTGTCTATCGGGGCTCTTCCCTTGGGAGCTCTGGGCCACCATGTAAGAAGTCTGGCTGCCTCGAAGCTGCCGCATTGGAGGAACCATGAGTAGAGACCACATAAAGAGAGAGAGGCTGCCTTAGGAGCCCCTGGCTCCGTCTGTTTGAGTCTTCAAGGCTTCAGATAACCCCAGCCTTGGCTACTGCCTGACTGCATCCACGGTGAGACCCTGTGTGGGAACTGCCTAGCTGGTCCCAGCCAACCGCCAGCTCCTTGAGAAATAATAATAATAGGTTATTGTGATTGTTTTTAGCTGTTGCTTTTGGATCTTTTATTACACAAGAATCAATAACTAATATGGATGTCATGGAGGCATTTGCATTTTAGAAAATCACACTGGCTGTGGGGTGAAAAATGAAGACAGAGGTACCTGGCCCCATGCAGGAAAGAAATCCTGAGCTCTGAAGCCAAGAGAATCTAGAAACTACTTGGCCAACCTGTTGGCTCTTTCTGACTTGAGAGTCCTTCATGTACTGCAGCGTTGCCTACAGAGTGGCTATATCTATGGGGTTACTGAAAACCTATTTTAATGCAAGAAAAACCAGCCATTGGGGGCTCCTGAGCCCAAATCACCTTGTCAGGTTGGAACTCTTGGCCCAGATGGGGGTCTATTTGGCTTAGATTGGGAACTTGCTGGAACATTGCAGCCTGCAGCAGAGGACTGAGCCTCTCACGCACAGCTCGCACCGGTGCGACTAGGAGACCCAGATTGCAGCCAGACACAACAGTCGCTTATGTAGCGCTGGTTGGAGCTCAGACACTGTTCTGAATGCTGTGCACCCATGGAGATGACCAGCAGGGATCAATAGAGTCGGTCAGGGTGGAGTGGGGCAAACTCCCTTCCAGGCACTGAAGGGCCAGGAATTAATGGAGCAAAGTCCAACATGGGCAAGCGGGCCTGGGTCAGTCTTTGCCGGGACTGTGGCTCCATGTGCTGCACTTGCTTATTCCATCACAGGGAGGTGGAGGCTCTTTCAAGAGCTTTTATTTGGCAGAAAAGGCAGAGGGAAGTTTTTGGTATTTTACAGCACTTCCTCTTGTGAGGATCTCTGAAATGATCTCCTTGTATATTTACACAACTCCAGCCCCTCGCCTCCTCTGTGCACAGTCCACACAGCTGGGCTCCCAGAACAGAGGATACTTCTCCCCTCCATAAAGGCCAGCCATGCATTCTATTGTCTGCAGAGTCATTTCAAATTCCTTGGGACCAAATTCGGGATCCCCTGGAGCGTACCATGCCCCACTTGACTCACCCTCCGTCTCTGCATCTTTCCTACATCACAGGTTGCAGCCCGTAGATGACTGTCATGCACACGCCCTTGCAGTTCCACACCCGTAGGCTTCTCTTCATGCCTCTCCCTCAGGTCTTCACGCCTTTCCCTCCCTTTGCTGTGAATCAAAATCTTTCCCTTCCCTCAGGATCAAGCTCAAATTCCGCCTCCTCTCCTTTGGTCCTTTATTAAAGATGGGTTGTTCCTACTGGGTTTCCAAAGCAGGCTGCTTCATCTCTACGCTGCTCTCACCCTGCCTTACTCTTTAGTTATCTGCTCACTTCTCTGTATTCCTCCACTCAACTTGGGCCACCTGGAGAGAAAGATTTTTTTTTTTCAACTTCATATTTTTCCAGTGCCTGGGAAAGTGACTGGCACATAGTAAGTGTCAATAAATTAAATTTTCAGGGGGAGGATGAGATAAAAGAAGGTGGGTTTAGGGCAGGGCTGTGCTGTCGGTTCTCCTCGGCTCTGTGATGGATGACATGACTCTACCTGGTTGCTTAGCATCTGTTTGGGTACCCTGAGTGTACACCTAGGAATTCTCTGGGGTCAGCATAATGGCCCCTAGCTGTACCCTACAACACCTATCTGCACCCCTTTCCAGGGGAAAAAGCCTAGTCCACAGTTGAGCTTCTGCTGTGACCTGAAGTGGATTAGAGGGAGATCGTTCAGGGGACCTTCCTCCCTTCTGTACTGTTGAGTGTGTCTCCCTTGCCAACGCTAGGGCAGGATGCAGCTTTTCCAATTCCAACCAACAATTTGTACTCAGATCCTCACATCACAGTAATGTTTCACTCATCCCATTTGGACGTTTAGCGTTCTCAAGTATTTGTAGCATAGCTGTGAACTCAGAAGGAAGCAATGAGAAATAGCCAGAAGATAGATTTCGCAAAGATTGTATCCTTTCCTTTCTCCTTCAGCAGAGAATCGAATCCCCTTTAGGCCTGTCGATTCCAACATTTTGTTTGGAACGTAAGTGGACTGACTTGGTTGTCCGGCGCCCTGCAGTGGGAGATGCCAGGAAGGGAGGGCAGTGAAGTGTGGCCTACAGCAGCATCCTCTGAAAGGGCCACAGACAGGAAAAAACGGTAAAATCCCCAACAGTAAGAGGGCTTCTTTTGTTTATGGGGAAGCACTTCTGATATAACCCTAGTCAGGAAGAGAAGTTAAATTATTGTTTATTTAGTTCAAGAAAATAGAAACATAAGTAATACATTCTAGAAAGATTTCTACCAAATGAATTTCAAAATAACAAAGTTAAAGTTGTATATGCATATAATGCCATAATGCTAGTTATCAGAAAAGTTCTGTGATCTAAAGATACACTGTAGCAACTAAAATAGTTTTAAAATAATCACAGTATCTTACCCTACATGGTGGTGAATACGTAGATTGCAGCAAAACCTCTTCTAACTGCCCATGGCTGTCCTCAGACAGGCTCCCACCCCTTTCATTTTCTACACCCAGCTTTGGCCCCTACCAGACTCTCACTCTTTTCTTCCTGTCTACTTTATCTGCTTTCTCCTACTTGGCATTGCAATACCTAATGGGTCTGGCATGGTAGTATCCTCCTGGGAAGATAGGAATGCAACCAAACTGAGCTGAAATCTTTGCGAGGAAGGGGAGGAAACACCAGGAAACACACACACACACACACACACACACACACACACACACACGCTGTATCTTTTTTTTTCTCTGCTACAAAGGGATGAACTTTATTTATGTTTTTTTTCATAATTTCTTTTTTTTTAAATTAAGTAATGTTATTCTTTCTATTGTCTTTTTGAAGCTTTAAGTGTACTTACGTAAAAATCGCGTTGGGCTTGTTCTATTGTTTACGTTTTATTAGGATTGATTTTCTTGGCTCTTTATTCTTATTGTTCATTTTCCTCACGTGCTTTGAAAAACAGCCTCCAAAAATCAATATTGGGAAGCTGAATTCACTTTCCACAAAGTGTATAAAATAGAACAGTCTTAGAGTGATTCGAAATGCAGGTTTCTGAGTGAGAATTCCAACCCCCCTTTTTGCTGTCATTTGTCCCTGTATGGTAGTTTTGTAACTAGCTCCAGTCATTCCCTAGGAGCCTCTGGTTTAGGTACTGGGTCCCATCCTCACAGCTCAGTGCTCCTCCCCGCTGGTGCTGATGGGGAATTTTCTCCATCCAGCGGTGCCTTGGCCCAGGTTCCATGGGTGCCTCCTTCTCAGCCTCTCTCTCAGCTTCTCTTTTTTTTTCTGGCCTGGCCACAGGTACCTTTAACATAAACCGTAGCCCCAGGTGGTGGTCACAGCTTTTCCAACTCTCTTTCCCTGCTGAGCCTGGCTCTCCTTGTTAGCCCACAGGGCTGGGATTCCCAGCCACTTCTGCCTATTTCTGGACCAGGAGTCCGAGGCCTGTGTCTTCAGCCCCTACGCTTCTTGCCCTGCACATAGAAGCACTCAGTAGATATTTATTGAATGAATAAACCAATTCATCTTATTTTTGATAG
The DNA here is from genome assembly GCA_004363605.1 of Indri indri. Classification (NCBI taxonomy): domain Eukaryota; kingdom Metazoa; phylum Chordata; class Mammalia; order Primates; family Indriidae; genus Indri; species Indri indri. The sequence goes on from RJWJ010009352.1 coordinate 45,402, forward strand.
CAGTTATGCCCTTTTGGCTTTGAAAATAATTTTTTTTTGGATTATTTCATTTTATTTTACACTAGGTGGTGAGCACAAAGCAATCCTCCTTAATAAACATGACAATTAGCTTCACTCAGAAGACTTTTCATAATGCACATTAAAAACAGTATTCATCTTACAAATTGTTCTGCAATCCAAACATACAATAGCTTGGAAAACAACATTTAGAAAACAAAAGCCAGTGTAAAAAGACATATTAAAACAACTAGAACAGTACAGGTTTTATATGGCTTGGATTTTACAGTTTTCTTGCTGCATCATCAATGTCAGAAATCTGTTCCTTCAGCTGGCTCCATTGCTCCAGATTTAAGGAAATACTTTTTCTTCCTGGTTTCATTTCACCTTCTGGATCCATCCAATATTCTCTAATATCAATTAGAACTTTCCCTTTAAAGTCCTGAACACTAACATACCTCATTTTTTTTTTTTTTTAGACAGAGTCTCACTCTGTTGCCTGGGCTAGAGTGCCGTGGTATCAGCCTAGTTCACAGCAACCTCAAACTCCCGGGCTCAAGAGGTCCTCCTGCCTCAGCCTCCTGAGTAGCTGGGACTACAGGCACACGCCACCATGCCCGGCTAATTTTTTCTATTTTTTTAGTAGGCGGGGGCCGGGGGGGGCGTCTCGCTCTTGCTCAGGCTGGTCTCAAACTCCTGAGCTGAAGCAATCCTCCCACCTTGGCCTCCCAGAGTGCTAAGATTACAGGCGTGAGCCACCGCTCCCGGCCTAACATACCTCATTTTCCCAGTCTGAAACATGTTACCGTCTCTGCTGCTGCTGCTCTGTTTGGAAGACGACAGAGCTATTGAGGGTTCACCAGTCTTTTGCTTCTTCACAGGTTTTTCTGGAGCAACTCGCTTTTTCCTCTTTAACTTTTTGTCAACTTCACTGTCAGAATTGCTGCCAGAAGAGCTTGAAGAAACAAGTTCCTTTGACTTAGACATTGCTTCGCTCATGGAGTCGTACATCCTTCTGCTCCCTCGCTCGTGACTGACAGAGAACCGGAAGTCTGAAAATAATTTTTTATTGTTGAATTTAGAAAAATGAGGTGCTTAAAGATTACTACATCTTGACCATAGGTCGAACTTCAGTTATCTGGAATTCTGCTGAAGTGCAATGGCTTATTCTTTACTGACGTTTAATAACTTAAGTATTACTAATGTGTGTGTGGGGGGGAGGGATAATGAACTTAACCTAGTAGACTAGGGTGCGGAGTTCTCATGGCTCATTGGTCCCACTGACATTCACAGTCATGAGCTCATAGGAGTTGTAAAGGAACATAGATACCATGAAGGACAACCTCTAAGACATTTCTGGTGGATGCTCATCTGACTATGTGAACATTTACAGTGATGGAGAGCTTATTATCTTATAAGTTAACTCACAAACATTAGGAACAGACAACTCTTTAGGTTGGGCCAAGAAACAAAGCCTGGAAATTTCTACCCATTGGTCTGCAAACAAATCCACTTCTACATCATGCCAAGTATATGCCCTTGAGTTTTCTCTGTTTCAGGCAAAACATCCCCAGTTTTGCTGGCAGCATTGAGTAGAGGCTCTGCAATTAGGCTCAGGGACAATGACTGATGTTTCTCCGCAGTTGGCAATCTTTTTCTGTAAAAGGCCTGATAGTAAATATTTGAGGCTTTTGGGGCCACAGTCTCTGTTACCCCTACTCAGTTTTACAAGTGTAGCATGAAAGTGGTGACAGGTAACATTTAAATACATAGATATGTTCCAATAGAACTTTATTTACAAAAACAGCAGTAGGCCTGGATTTAGGCAGTAGTTTGCCCATCCCTGATTTAGCCAGTTCTCGTGTGGTTTCTAGACTCTCATCAGTTTGATTGATCTGCAAGACAACACTCCAGATGCGTGTTACCAAGAGGCTTCTTGTGTCACATAAGAACAACAACACAGATGTAGAGAGATAGTACAATGCAGTGGATTTACACACAGACTATTTGGCGGGAGAGAACACTAGCTCTGCTACATACTAGCTGTGTGCCCTTGAGCAATTATTTATCTTGTTCTCAACTTTGGCGTCTGCATTCTTAAAACCAAGATTCTCATACCTATTCTACAGGATTTCTTTGAAAATTAGGGATAAAGTGGATAATGCGCTTAGCTCAGAGCTGGGCACTTAGAAAGCAGCATTAATTTTAGTTGTCATAAAGGATGACGCACTATTCAGCTCTATTGCGACTGAGCTTTCTAAGTCCAAACTGAAGTAAGGAGAAGGAAAATTCCACTCTATTTAAAATTAGGTTATGTCAGTCACCTAACCTTCTGCTCACTGCACCCTCTGTGCTCCCACCTGTTACCCAATTAACAGCCTATTATGCCGAACACCTGTGCGGAAGCCATCAGCGGGCTCCTCTCCAGCCCGCTCATTGCCACCTCACTAACCCAGAGCTCCCCGTCCACTGCCAGGTGTCGCAGGTGTTTGCCTGCAGGAAGGCTCTCAGGTTTGCTGAGCTTTCGCTGGGACAAAAAATTAATGTGGTAATTAATGCAAATGTCTCTGCAGAAACTTCTCTCCTGGGCCCTATAATCACAAGAGATGAATCTTCACATTTCTTCAACTTTGAAAATGTAACTTTGTGTGTGGATGTGTTGGGGGCGGCGGGGGACATTGGGTAAGGGAGAGAAATAAGGAGGGACAGGCCAGGGAGAGACAGAGAAATGCTGACGGAGGGTGGAGGGAGAAAACCTGCTTCCTACTCTGCATCAGACAATGAGAAGAACGAACAGTTAGTGACATCAGCTTTTGAAGGCTCACCTCTCATCTTCTCAAGTTCCACTTGAGGAAAGTGAGAAGGTCTGGTAATCTCATTACTCTTCCTATAAAATGGACCAAGAAACTACTTTCTAAGTGGCTCCCGTGCACCTTGCGTAGTGCTGGATACTCCACGGTTGTGATTGCTTTCATGGACCTGTGAATGTGTCAACTTGGTGTCCAGGACGCCAGCTGTGGGCTTATGCTAACTTCCCCACTTACTAGTATGCACAGGAGGTTGCACTTATGAAACCATTGCCTGTGGAACCTCAAGGATTGGGGGGAGTACAGAGAAGTGCTCTAAAGCTATTGTGTGCACGTGAACCATCTAGTGCCTTTGTTAAAATGCAGATTCTAATTAAGCGTATCTGGGGTGGAGTGGAGAGTCTGCATTTTAACAAGCTCTCAGGTGACACCCGGGCTGCTGGATCACACTTGAGTAGCAAGAATATAGACCAATGCCATTTCGAGTCAGTCTGAAAGACTACTGCTTCTAACACGATGCCTGGCTTCTGCTATCGATGGCCATGTTTAGTTGCGTAAAAAAGTTTTAGAGGTTCATAAAGGTCAGTGTCTGTGGGCCCAGGGCTTATTCGTACATTGTCCCTGCTTGCTGGGTCCTGAGTTGACTCTGAACCTGCCGGTGCAATCTATAGCCATTGACTCTGACCATGAGCCAGTATTTGATCCTTGTTTCATACTAGCAAGCCTAGTTCATACCTGGTAAATCCTAGACCTCAAATCAAATGGTAGCTAAGTTTCCTCAGGGTGGAAACTGTTATTGTTCCAAATGAAAGATGAACAAGAAATGAGGTTGGAAGACCAGAGTTGAGTTAGCAGAGGCTCTGACATTTGCTAGCAAAGTATTTAAGCTCCCTTAAGGGTTGATGAATAAGGACCCTGAATCCATAAATGGAGATAATACATGTGAAAGTGCCCTATAATGTAGCATTTCTTGAGACAAAATACATAGATGTCTCATCTCTGCAAAATAGAACCAAAGAACAAGAAGTGTGCACATCGCTCTGTTGGAAGTCTAAGATGAGTTGCAGAGTCTGCGTGTTTGTCTAAAAGGTTTACATCAACAGAGACTGCACTTTCTTGTCCTAATATCAGGGACCATAGTTTGACAACTAAGATGTATTTAATGGGATGACTAAACAGTTAATATTTGAAATATCTTGGAAAATCTGGACTTTTGGTTTTTCTGTAATTACATCACCTCTCTGTTCACATGTAGATTTCTTTGTCAACAAATGAGGCTTATAATTCTCACAACTTCCAG
>RJWJ010009353.1:0-50295 GCA_004363605.1 Indri indri
CCTTTGACAAGGTGGTAGGGTCAGTGAGGCCTCTTTCTGAATTATATGTTTGGTAGTTTTCCAGATAAAAAATGAATGATCTGTTCTTTATTATGAAGGCTGTGTCATGTGAGAGGATAAAGGTTGATTTAGAAGTAAGAAGGCTGAGGTTTTTATTTGGTTTTGGCAGTGACTTCCATATGACTTTGGGCTCATTGCCCTGGCTGCCTGCTGTCTTCTAGTTCCTTATTTGTAAAATAGGTGAAATAGTGCATAATGATAGGCAGAGATTTGGTGAGATAAACAGAGAAAATAGATCAAATGGTATGATTTCCATAAAGAAACTCTTTAATATATAATTATAAGATACTAATATTATTTCAGTGAACTTTTAACTTTTTATATATAATTCTAGGAGAAAAGGAATGAGTGAACAAGGAAACTAATATGTTGAGCACCTACTCTGTACCAGGAACGGTTAGGTGCCTGAGATACATAGGGAAAGTGGAAAAGTATAATGGTTCGGTTTTGCCTGGGTATCACATAAGCATGAAATTGAGTTCCAGCTCTTCTGCTCTTTAGCTTGTGTGACAATGGCAACTGTCTGCACCTCTCCAAATCTCCATAGTGCATCTGCGAAATGATATTAATAATTTACAAGACTTGCCTCATATTGGGAGATTTCAGCAAGATAATGTACATGAGGCTTTTGATGCTTAGTAAGCATCCAATTAATGCTAGCAAATGTTACTATTTTCTTCATTCCCTTTCACAAATAGGTAGGAGCATCATTCCCTTTTATGGATGAGAAAACTGAGATTCGGAGAGGTGAGGCATTGGCTCAGGGTCACACAGCTGATAATTGACAAAGCTGTGAGGAGGAAACTAACACACCAAAGCTTGTTTTGGGGGTAAGGGGAATAAGAAGCATACATTCCTAGGATCAGTTTCTGATTATAAAATTTCAAGTTTAGGTATAGGAAAAGTTGCCTTTCCTGATTGATTGTGATTCTTCCTCTGCCTAAGGATAGTCTGCAAATTTGCTTTTTTGCCTTAACGCTAGATGCCCAGAAGTTTTATTTTCAGTTGCAGTTACTACCTCAGCCTCATTACACTTCTGATTCTTATATTCTTATTTAAATGAGTCTACTGAGTATGTGACTCTTACTATAATCTGCCTCTGATCTTTTTGAGAAGTAGGTAGCAGGTAAATCCTAAATCAGTAACAGGTCAGACTTGGAGCCTGCGTGGTCTTTATCACCAGGTCCTCTTTTTACAGCCTCTGAGAATCAGCTATGTGTGGTTGTGTGCAAGTTTTTGAGGCTCTGGGTTATATCTTTCCCCCCCTGACAATGTATATAGCTTTTGTTTTCTCCTTTGGCAATGTTTTTTTATTTAGATAAGTCAGTCAACTGGATGGATTCCTTGAACATTCCTATTAATCGAGATTTACTGAAATAGTTTCTTCTGCTTTTCTTTCCTGTTTATGTAATCACATTTTGGGTACCGTTTATTAACTACCTATGCTAGATGTGAAGGGCCTGGAGGTGCTGAACTGAATGCTTTACAGTTTTTCCCCAAATTCTCACAATAGCACTATAGGGTGAAGGAGACTTGTTAGGCTCCTTTGACTGATGAGAGACCTGAAGGTCACAGAAGTTAATGCTCAATATCAGATAGCCAGTACGTGGCAGAAGCAAGGTAAGAATTGGGGTCTTTGTTACTCCCTTTCTTCCTGTTGTTATCTCCCTATAGAAGCTGTTATTTGGATATTAGTCTTTCACATCTGAATCAGAGGCCCTGAAAAGTTTTGAGCAGGAATTCATTTTGATCAGGCCAGATTTCTGCCTGCACCTTATTCACATCATCATTTGCCTCAAACAAACAAACCAACAACTAGACAAGCACACACATTCCCTTACTCACTGTTTTACCAAATATCAATTGGAAAACCACACCAGGTAGACTAGGGCTGCTTTGGTTTGAGATCACAGAGTTCATGTCTGGCTTTAAATAAATGCTACAAGGAAATTATGAATTCACCTAAGAGATAATAGTACATATGATTGACTCATCTCCCACTGAGGTTGCATCTCTTCTTGATTGTCCTCCTCTTTCATCAATGTCTGCATTGGTTTTATTTTAAATAGAATTAAATAAAATATTAAAATCCTCCATCCTGTTCTCCATAGAAAACCACTTTTAGCACCTTGATTTTCTGGATTTTTTTCTGCCACATGCGGTGGCTCAAACCTGTAATCCCAGCACTTTGGGAGGCTGAGATGGGAGGATTGCTCGAGGCCAGGAGTTCGAGACCAACCTGGACAACATAGTGAGACCCTGTCTCTACAGAAAATGAAAAAAATTAGCTGGGTGCATACCTGTAGTCCCAGCCACTTGGGAAACTAAGGCAGGAGGATCCCTTGAGCCCAGGAGTTTGAGCCTGCAGTGAGTTGTGATTGTGCCACTGCACTCCACCCTGGGTAACAAAGTAAAACCCCATCTCAAAAAAAAAAAGACAAAAAAACAAAAAACAGATTTTTTTCTATGCAAAGTCAAGCATATGTCTATGTCTCCTTCATTTTTCTTGTAAATGATATGAGATTATACTATATATACTGTTCTATACACTTTTTTTTTAAACTTAACAATGTATCATTGTTCTCTTTTATGAGAATTCTTCCTCACCCTTTTTAAAGGCTATGTAGTGTTTGCATTTCACACAGAGCATTAACTAGTTCCCAAATGTCAAATATCTTGATTTTAATTTTTCTCTTTTACTAACTGTATTATAATGACCTTCTAAGGCCTTACTTCCTGTTCTGCTGGGAGTGGGAAGTGGTGGTCGGGGAACCTTGGTGTCACTATTGCAGCTTGATTGTCTGAGTGCTTGTTTGTAACAGTGCTGAGCTTCTTAGGGACCTGGATATTTCAGGGCCAGACGACCATCTGCAACATACTCAAGTGACCCCTCCATTGGTCCTCAGACCCAAACTTGACATCGCTCTTTTAGGAAACCCTATTTGTATTTGAATGCCTCCCCTGGCTCACTACATGGCAATAATAATATTAAGCAAAGCGACTGTTTACTGAGTGCAAACTATATTCTAGAGCCTCATTTCGTTCTATTATTCCCTATTTTTTATATTAATCCATGAACAAAATAAGCCTAAGAGAGGTTAAATAACTTGCTGAGGTTCATTTGGCTAGTTCATCTCTGTGTGGAGAAAAATAAGTCAGTGAAAGGAAATAAAGGGTGCCACGGAAGGGGGTGGGGGTGGTGGTGCAATATTAAGTAGAGTGTTCACGAAGGGTTCAGAGGAAGGTCAGATTTGAGCAGAGCACTGAAGGATGGGAGGGAGCAAATCATGTCTGTATCCAGCACCAAGGCAAGAGGAGGCGAAGGCCCTGAGGTGGGAGTCTGTTTGGGATGTTCAGGGAACAGCACAAGGGTTTGTGTGGCTGTAGCAGGTGAGGCAAGAGAGATGGAAGATGAGGTCTGAGTGGGATGGGGAGAACAAATCACGTAAGGTCTTACAGACTGTTACAGGGATTTTGGCTTCTACTTGGGATGGGAAGGCATTGGAGAGTTTTGAGCAGGGGGGTGATACAACTTAGGTATTGAAAGGATCATTCTGGCTGTTATTTTGAGAATTATACTATAGGGAGGCAAGGGTGAGAGCAGGGGACCAGTTAGGAGCTATTGCAGTAATCTAGGCAAGAGGTGGTGGTGGCCTGGATTAGTGTTGTAATGGTGAGTTGGTGAGAAACAATTGGATTCTGGATAAGTTTTAAAGGAAAAACTACTAGGGTTTGCCGATAGATTGGATATGGATTTAGAAAGAGAGGACTCAAAGATGATTCCAAGATTTTTGGCCTGAGCAACTAGAAGTGTGGAGTCACCATTTACTGAGATAGGGCAGACTGTGGGAGGACAGGGTGGGTGTAAGGGAAGAGTGGGTTTTATCCATATTTATTTTGAGATACTACTGGGCATCTAATTGGGGAGGTCAGATAGACTGTTGGATATATGAACTTGGGGTTCAGAGGACAGGTGTGGGCTAGAGAGAGAAATTTGGGAGGCCATGAAATTAGATGAGATTACTTTAGTGGTTAAATGTAGATATAAAGAGAAGAGGTTTGGGGACTGAGCTTTGGACACTTCACTTCAAGGTTTAGGGTCAGGGAGGTGAGGAGGAACCAGCAAAGGAAACTGAGAACAAGTGGCCAGTGAGGTAGGAAAACTAGGAGAGTGGGGGTGGGGGTGGTCCTAGAAACCAAGTGAAGAAAGGGGCTCAAAGAGGAGGGAGTGATCAGCTCTGCTGGGTCCTGCCGATGGGTCAAGGAAGGTAAGATCTGAGACTTGATCATTGGACTTAGCAACCTGATTTATTTATCAATTAATCCATCTCTGTGGTATTAAGAAGAGCACAAGGGCTTTGGAGTTAGACAGATCTGGGTTCAAACCCTGTTCTGTCATTCTCTGGGTATGTCAGTTTGGGTCCTCTGAGAAGCAGATGCCAGAACAGAATTAGATGTGCAAGAAATGTATTGCAGGAGATGTTCGAAAGATAAAGGGGAGAGGGAGCAGAAGTAGACAGGGTGCAGGTGTGACACTGGTGGAGACAGGAAAGGAGGAGGATTGGAGGGGAGGAGACTGACACCGCAGTGCAGCTCTGGGGGTGTTCCTGAGCAAAGACTGCCCCGACAGGGGTGCCGTTTGGGCATAGTGGCCTGGGTCTAGTACCTCTGGCATGCACGGTCCTTGGCTGGGAGCAGCACTGGGATTTGGCCTTGGCATGACCTCAGCACGAATGTCACAGTGGATCTGAAGGTGTGGGAGCTGGAAACTGTCGGGCATCTGTGCCCCTCGAAGCAGGTTCTTCTGGGGGGCGATCTGAGCAGCGTACCTCCATGCCCACTGCAGTGATCTTGGGCACGTTGCTTAATTTTTTGAAGCTTCAGCTTCCTTATCTATAATGGGAATAATTTTTATGGTTTTGAGGAGTAATGGGATATTATATGTGATGCTCATAGTGTGAGACCTGGCATATCATAGGTACTTAATAAATTTTAATTCCTTTATCTTATAGTATTTTTTAAATCTGATTTCCCCTGGTTAAGAAGTTCTTGGAAATATCCTTTTTTCTGATTAGTTGGGAGTAAAACCAATGATATTTTATTTCTGTTGGCTGATTTCTCTTTTAGTCTTTAAAGCTCTCCTTTCCTCTCTTCCTCACTAACCCCCTTCCCCAGCCCCATGTTCATTTTTTTTCCTCTCTTTCCCTCCATTTTTAGAGGTGGGAGGAGTTGAGTCATTATGTTGTAATTATCTTGGAATTTAAGTTGCTCATGAATACTGTAGTTTGATTGTTGATAAGCATTTGGTTTGTTCTTTGAATGTGAATTATGGTGAACAAGACCCCCTGGAAGGTGTATCCCAAATAAGAAAATCCAGTGACTAGTCCTGCCTGTAGTGTGAGATTTGCTTTATGTTCCTGACAAAGGTGAGGGGCCTTGGCTGTCCTTGGCGCCCTTAGCCCACGGAACTCTTTCCCAGGACCTCAAGAGTTCCCAGGACCTCATGATCGTTGGTTAATTGCCATCATTGGCTCCCTCTTTTCCTCTGGGCATTGTTGGGGATGATAGACCTTATGCCTGGACTGGGCTCCTTCACCCAGACTTTGTTCTGAGGTGATAGGAGGGAGAATTCTACTTAGCATCAGACAAGGCAGTTTCCCAGATAACAATAAAAAGTGCTGAGTTACAGTTCACCCAGCCTAAATTCTCTTTCTCAAGTGTATTTTCCCTACCATATGCTGATGTGCAGTTTCTCATACATAATGACCAGGTTTTTCCAGGGAGAGAGCAAGCTGGGTAAGGCATGGTAGGATGGTCCCCAGGCCGCATTAAATACAGAGGGGTGGCTGTGTGTAGCCAGGGAGAGCCAGAATTAATAGCTAAAGGAGCCAAGGTTATACTCAGAAAAACCCTGAAAGAAAACTGATGAAAAGAGTTATGTGCCCTTACGCTAGTTATTTCAACTCACAGTGCCAAGCTTGGTTTCCTCATCTGAAAATGAGGGGATAGCAATGTTTACTTCTGTGAAGACATATTGGGAGAAACTCCTGTGAAAGGTAAAGGGAAGAGGCAGCAGGAGTAGACAGGGAGAGCCTTTAGCCTGCTGTGCAGATCTGACACCGGTGAAGAAAGAAAGAAATTCAGTAAATGAGAGTTAATGTTATTTTTTAAGTTGTCGTTATCAAGTTAGTCATTGTTACTGCGTATTCCTGTGACCTTTTCTGCATAGTGATTGTTAACTGTTATGGGGGAACATTATCTTCACTGCCATGAGGGGTGCTGCCTGTCGTTAAGCTTTCTACCTTGGAACAAGTACTGTTTGATGATGGGAACTGGATAGGCAGATGGCATTTTCAGCAGCTCTATTGAGATATAATTCACCCATTGAAAAATGTGTAACTCAGTGCTTTTTAGTGGTGTATATTTGTAGAGGTGTGCAACCAGTTATAACCACAGTCAATTTTAGGACATTTTCACCATCACCCCACAAGGAAACCCTGTACCCATTAGCAGTCACTCCTTGCTTTTCTCCTAAAACCTCATCCAAGGGCTTGCTCTAGGCAACCACTAATGTACTTTTCTGTCTCTATAGGTTTCTGATTTTGAACATTTCATATAAATGGAACCACAATGTGAGGTCTTTTGTGACTGGCTTCTTTTACTTAGCATAATGTTTTTAAGGTTCATCTACATTGTAGCATGTGTCAGTACCGCATTCTTTTTTATTGCCAGATAATATTCCATTGTGTGGATATACTGCATTTTATTTATCTATTCCTCAGTTGATGGACATTTAAGTTGTTTCTGCTTTTTGGCTATTGTGAATAATGCTACGATGAACATTACTGTGTAAGTTTTTATGTGGACCTACTTTTAATTCTCTCCTAAGATGTAAATCTAGGAGTAGAATTACTGGGTCATATGGCAACTCCATGTTTAATTTTTTGAGGAACTTTCCAACTTTTCTATAGGGACTACACATTTTACATTCCCACCAGCAATAATATGAATTTCTCCATCTCTTCACCCACACTTATTTTTATTTTGTTATTATTATTATTATCATCCTAGTGGATGTGATGTAGTATCTTATTATGGTTTTGATTTGTACTTTCCTAATGACTAATGATATAGAGCATCTTTTCATGTGCTCGAGCATTTGTATATGTTCTTTAGAAAAATGTCTATTTCAGTCCTTTGCCCATTTTTTAATTGGGTTGTTTGTTTTTTTGTTGTTACATTGCAAGAGTTATTGTGTACATTTTTTTCATGGTGATCTCATTGCTTTCTTTTGGCTACTTAGAAATACCCTTTTGAGATAGTTTAATACAGATGAGGAAACTAGGGATCAGAAAGTTTAAGTAACTTGCTCAGGGTCACAGATTAGTAAGTGGAGGAGCCATTATTCAAACTTGAATCTGTCTGCTTCCAAAGCCCATATTCTTGCCATATTATCACATTGCTCCTTGGGCTGCTGACATAGAACCTACTTCCTTTCAGTTCTCTGGCCTCCTGTGCCAGCTGCTATATTGCCTTGTGGATCTTGTTACAGGGTAGTGTGCATAATTTTCACATTCCAGGAAATATTGGTAATACCCTTTTCTTACATGAATCACACACATACAGACCTTTAGGGATCTTGAAAGGAAAACAACTCAGAGATGAATGCCTAATGACCTGACTTGCGCTGGGGCAGCCACAAACTGCATTTGAGCAACTGCAGCTGCCTTTTCAGCCCCTTTCTTCCCACTGTCTGCTTGCCATTGCTGCTTTTACAGGGCCGTTCATTCTCCTGGATTAGTTCTAGTACTGTTTCTTTCTACCTTCCAGCCCCAGGTGAGCCTCCATACAGTTTTTGCATTGCCTGTCTTCTGCTGTTCAGTGTTGCTTCCCACCTGGCCTGTGGCTTTTTAGGAGTGCCTCCTGCTATTGCAGATCGCAAGTATGTGGAATGGAGGCTCCCTCCCAGCACAGACGTGCTGATTGAAACACACAAAGATGTGTAATCAGAAATCAAGAGCTGAGCATGGGCTGAAGAAAAAGTTGCCACCAACACTTATCCAAAAACTGCATGCAAAAGGACCTCTCCTGCCCCTCCGCTGTTATTCCCTCTTATGTCCTGCACTATTTACAGTACCTAGCAATTGCCTACCGCAGGTCAGATCACTATTCCATTGCATTCCTCCACAGATTCCCTTTCTCCTTTCTCCCCATTGCTCTTGGATGTGTAGGGGAGCTGGAAAAGTAGCAGTGAATTATCTAAGCAGGTGTTAATGTAAGAGCAATGCTATTAGTATAGCTGCTAGATTTGTCTAGCACCAACAAAGGAGGAAGTATAGCAGAAGGCCTGGAATTCAGGAGTTGGACTACACGGGGCTCAAATCGCAGGTCTCCCAGGAACTTGTTGTGTGACCTTTGGCAGGTTATGAATCTCTGCTTTTCTAATCTGTAAAATCCAGGTAATACTACCACTAATGTCATTGGAATGTTGTGAAGATTCACTGAGCTAATGCATGAGTTGTATATCAGCTCTGAGCCTGGCACATGGAAAGGGCCCTACAACTGTTAGTTATCATTATTATTAAAGGAGAGCAGATGACTAGACAAATATAAATTGGTCCTTACCATGATAATAATAAAGTTCCTCCTTATCTCCTTCTCTTGCTTTATTTTCTTCATAGCACTATGTGTCATTTTATCTACTTATTTGTTTACTGTCTGTATTTCTCCTTCACTAGAATATGAGTGCCTTGGGAAGAGAGAGGAAGAGCTTTGTCAGTTTTGTTCATTGCTGTATTCCTAACTCCTGGAACAGGGCCTAGCACATAGTAAGCATGCAATAATGCAATCAGTGTTTGTGGAGTAAATGAATGTGAGCACTCACTATGTGCCCACTGCTGTCCCAGGTGCTATTTGTGTATTAGGTAATATATTCATAACAATCTTTTGAGGTCAGTATGTTGTTATCCCTGTTTTACAGGCAAAGAAACTAAGTCACAGAGGAATGGGGTTCTTTGTATCTAATGTCACACAGTTAATTGAGTGAAAGAACAGGCATTCTTTCTCTACAGCCTGGGCTTGTGGCCACTGTGCTATACTTTCTCCCAGTAGGAAGCGTCACCATTATTTTTATTGCTGATGTCATAGACAAAATAGTTCACTGCCTACATATGCAAAGATCTCATTTGCTCATAACACTGTAGAGGAAAGGTAGCATCTTTATCCTCCTCATTTGACAGTCGAGGAAATAATAACATAATATTGATCGAGCGCATTACCAGGTACCAGCAAATTTATTAACTTGTTTAATTCTCACAACAATCCGATTAAGTAAATGGTATTATACACATTTGGCAGATGGGAAAGCTGAGGCAAAGAGGTAAAATTACTTGCCCAGGGCCACATAGCCAAGAAATGGTAGAGCCAGACCTCAAACCCTGACAGTCTGGCTTCAGAGACTGTTCTCTTAAGTGCTTCACTAGACAGTTTTTTTGCAGTTCAGAGAGGAAGTTAATGTCCACAGTTACTCAGCTTGTAAGTGGCAGAGCTAGGATTGGAAATCAAGTCTGCTTTGACCACCAAACCTGTGCTCTTTTGCATGTAAGTTGGAGCTGAGGCCAGAGTTATGTCTACCTATCCTAGGACTTCTATCCTAAGACTCCTATCCCAGCACTTGAGTTTCCATCCTTCGAAGTTATAGGGAAGAAGACAAGTGACTTAATCAAGGCCACTCAGGTGGAGATGTGGAGCTGTGACCCCTGATCGCAACTGCCTTTCTCATTCTGCTATGCGGGGATTTATTTCAGGATGGCGTGTTTTGTTTAAGGAGGCTTCAGTTGTAGGATAATCCTTTGAAAGCAGGTGGCCAGTTGTGTCCCCAGAGAGAACTAAAATTACTACAGGAGGTAGAAGTCCTTCCAAAATGTGTGATTTCCCTAGGCTAAAAGGATGCCTACAGAAGGTCTGATGTCTTTATGAGATGTATATGGAAGATGGGCCAGTGGAACGGGGGTGGGGGTGGTGTACCTAGGATAGGAAATCTGGCTGGGCTATACAAACAAAAACATTTCCTTCAGGGACAGCAGCCGAAGGCTTTGGGCAGCTCCCTTCAGCAAACAATAAAGCAGGGCATGTGTCTGCTGCTGATTGCAGGCCAGTGCTCCTACTGGGGGTGCAGAGTGGGGATTCCCAGAAGCCCAGGGAGGAGGTGGCAAGGTTTCTCTCATAGGAACTGTCACAATGTGTTTTGATATGCCATTCCTTGGAATTGCAGCTTCCTTCTCCCTTAGCCTTCTCCGCCAGCTGCTGGAGTAGAACTCATGGTCCCGACTGCCCCCATGTCCTGCTGCTCTCCTCTGTTCTCATTCTGTCCCTCTCTGCTCACCATCTGCTCGGTAGCTCAAGCTCCAAGTGACTAAATCCTTTCACACTGTTTTCTCCCTCACCATTCATATCCTATTGTCCCCAAGTCCTAGAGATTCTTTCCTAAGAATAATACAGCCACCCTGTATTGAGCTCCTACAGTGCATATGCACTGGCAATGTGCCAAGCCCCTGCCACCTATCATTTCATTTAATCCTCACTTCCAGCTTCTTAGTAATATTCTTACTCCCATTTTATACATGAGAAAACTGAGTTTGGAGAAGTCGAGTAACATACTCCAAGTTCTGAAGCTAACAAGTGGCCAAGCTGGGATTCCAGCTTAGGTCTTCTTGGCTTTTTTAAAGCATGTCCTTTCCGCATTTTAAAGCCCCCTCTAAGTGACCGAAGAAGTGGAGCGTCTGTTGCATTATAATTGTTTTTCGCCGTCATTGCTTGAGCTGAGCGTGGCTTCCTCTGATATACACCTGGTGTATAGCTTTGTACGTTTGTTCCATTCTCATTGAAACAATAGGAAGTATCATATCAGTCAGTGGGATGCTCTGTTGTGTGAGTTACCAGTGGGGCATGCCCTCTGCTTATTGTTCATGGGAACATGCTCAAGGAATTTCGCAGGAAGGCCCCCATTCAGGATGTTACTGGAAG
The DNA here is from genome assembly GCA_004363605.1 of Indri indri. Classification (NCBI taxonomy): domain Eukaryota; kingdom Metazoa; phylum Chordata; class Mammalia; order Primates; family Indriidae; genus Indri; species Indri indri. The sequence continues at coordinate 11,086 of RJWJ010009353.1, forward strand.
ATCTGCCTGGCAGAGTTTGTACAAAGTGTGACCCTGCCAGCTAAGCCAAAACCCCTGCCTTATGCTGGGAGGCTCTCTGACCCTAGCGGAAAAGGCTTCCTCACCAGCCAAGAAGCTGCAACAGGGTGGGTCCTGCGCTTCCCATTTACCTGCCTGGAGGCTTCTGGACAGACTCTTGCCATGTGCTTAAATCTGGTTTGTACATTGCTGTCTGCACAAAATACGAATGTGATCAAGTTTCCTCTGCCCTCCCTCCAAACTCTTCTGTGGTATTCCATGTTGTTCTTAGGAACAGTCTACTAGGATTCTTTGGTTTTTTTCTTTTCACTTTTTAAAAATTGTGGTAAAATATACATTAAAAAATTTACCATTTATACATATTTAAATGTATAGTTCAGTTGCATCAAGTACATTGACATTGTTACGCAACTAATTTCCAAAATGCTTTTCATCCTGCAAAACTGAAACTCTATACCCATTCAACAACTCCCCACTTGAGTCCTCTTTCCCCAGCTCCTGGTAACCACTGTTATACTTTCTGTCTCTATGGATTTGACGACTCTAAGAACCTCATCTAATTGGAATCATATTAATACAATATTTATCTTTTTGAGTCTGGCTTATTTCGCTTAGGATAATGTTTTTAAGATTCACCCATGTGACAGCATGTATCAGAATTTCATGCCTTTTTAAGGTTGAATAATATTCCATTATGTTTATTCCATATTTTGTTTTGACTCAGTATGACATAGAACGGCCTGCATAGTCTTGCCCTTGCCAGCCTCCCCAGCTTTCTCATTTGGGATAGTCTTTACCCTCTGCTTTCTGTACTCTAGCCTTTTTTGATCCTTCAGTAGCTGTATCCTTACCTGGGGAAAAGAAGATGCCTTTGCATATGTTATTCCCTCTGGTGAGAATGATCTTCCACTATCCCTTCCACTCTTAATTCAACTTAAATATCACTTAGCTTAAATATCTCCACATTTAGTTTCTGGGGTTCCAAAGGAAAGCTTGGTCTTACTCCCATACCCTGCTAATTATTTTCATAGAACTTTATATGTCTTTATAGTGCTTATTATAGCTAATTTATTGATTAATTGTGCATGTGTTTGTTTAATGACTGCTTTCCTTGCCAGACTATAAATTCATGTGTTTGATGTTATCTTCCTTTTTTCTGCCATAGTGCCTGACATATAATAGGTGCCCAGAAATAGCTATTGAATGAAGCTGTAAATCAAATGAATGAATGAATGAATGAATGAATGAATATTGAAAAGAGAACATTTTAGGGCTATATGCTGGGAGCATTTGGATTTTAAAATGTATGTGAGATGTTAAAAATCACTAGTCAGATCTCAAAAAGTCATCTTGCTGTAGCATAGATCTTTGCCTTGTCATCTCTGTTGATGAAAACTTTTATGAATAAACTCTTCATTATTAGAATATGCTTCAGGGGTTCCCGGAAACATGAATAACAACAACAAGAAGGTCAGCTTACATTTGCTGAGTGCTTATTCTCTACCAGGCTTTGTACTGGATGCTTTGTATGCATTATCTCATCTAAGTCTCACCATAACTCTGAAAGGGAGGTGCTATTTTGTTTTTTTTGTTTTGTTTTGTTTTGTTTTGTTTTTTTAATTTCTATTTCTAGATGAGAAGACCAGGGCTCAGAGAGTTTAAATAACTTGCTTAAGGTCGCTCAGGCTGTAAAGTGGCAGGCCCAGAAGTAGGGGTGGAGCTGAGCTTTGTAGCCTGAGATAGAGGACCACCCCTGCCCCAGTGCCCTCCCCCACATCAACTGGAGTAGTCTCTGCCTTGGTTTTCTTTGAAGCTAGGGTTTTGTGGCTAAAAAAGAACTTGAAAAGTCCAGGCCTGCAGAATGTGTTTGAGCCCGATGGACCCTTTTCAGCCTCATGCTCTCCCAGCATTACCACTCCTACTATGCTTCTCCTGGACAGAGAGAGAATCATGGTTTCTTTCCTGTCTTCTGTAGCTAGCAAGTTACTACGTATCTACAAGGCAGTTTCCAAATCTCAAGGCAGAAAAGTTATATACACTCCTCCCACAGCAGGTCCATCCCTCTGCCCTAGCAGCAGTCATCCTCTGAGTAGGGGCTGACACCTTTGTCCCAACCACTCAACTGAGCCTCTGGAAAAGTTGGACTGGGCCTGCCTCCTCTCTGGAGCTCCTCAGCCTGGCCCAGGATCTGGCACGGAGCGCTGGGGGCTCAACCAGGGCTTGATGAGCAAATGCACACTAAGTTAGAGTGGGTGCTCAGAACCAGCCAGCTGAGTTCAAAAGCCTGGAATGTAAACTCCAGTGTATACTCACAGAACCCCATGAATGTGAGGTGGAGAGATGATCATATGTATTAATCACTGGTTTGGAAAGGAATGAAAATATTTCCATAATACAATATGTTTCTTTTCTAAAACAGATGCCCTCATTCTTTCATGAGGAAATAATTGTGTTTGATTAAAACATTCATAAGCACTATCATTTATTCAAGGCTACTATATGCTGCTCTCTTTATTAATACTTTATATCTGTTATGTCTGCTTCTCCCAGTCACCCTGTAAGGTGTCTGTTCTTCATTTTAGAGATAAGGAAACCGAGGCTCAGAGATATTAAGTAGCTTGCCCAAGGATAGTCAACTTTTGAGTGATAGATGTAGGAATTAAACTGGCCTGACTTGAAACCAGTGCCTTGCCATCACCCTAACTGCTTCTGATCCTGCATTTTAGATACCTTTCCCCTCAACACCCTGAACCGGTGCACGTGCGCACACACACACACATACCGTTCCTTCTCAGCCTCTGCTGTGCCCAGCATCCCCTCCCCGACCACTGCACTCCCCTGTCCATTTCCTTGTAGTACCTTTTTGGTTATTGCCTCTGTATCTGCATCCGGAAACGGAAATACTTTTGACAATGGCAATAATAATTGGACACTATTACATGTGAAAACTGGTGTTAATAGTATGGTAATGTCATGTTTGCAGTAATACATACAAAATAATTCATTTTACTAAGGCCAGATTACGTATTTTATGATGTTTTTATACAGCCTTTTATACTTAAGATTTTTTGAGTTCCATTTTATATTTTTAAAATGTATTTTTTTCCTCCATTTAAAATATAACAATGTTGTGAAAAGAAAAGTTGGTTAGATAAATTTTTTTCTTTTATTAAGGGTTTTCTAAGCAGTGGAATACCTATTTCAAATTACATATGAAAGACAAGATTGAATTATTTCAATAAGGTTTATTTGGAGAAGTTTAAGAGATTTCTTACAGACTTAGATTCATTTATTTTCTGCCCCTCTTAGTATTTCAGCAGGATTAAGTTTTTTGAATCAGTGGATCAAGTTTTAATTTTCCTGTTCCTTCCTTATACTGACATATGCTTTGGCAGAACAAAAAAGAGACCGAAACATGTCAGCATGATTTTTGTTCAATGAATTAAAAACCATAAAAGTAACAAGATCTGATCCAAATCCCTAAACTCCTGACATGGTGGTTTTGCCCTTTTCAGTCCCAAGCTTCGTATTACTGGCTTTGAAAAGCTTTCTGCCTGGAAGCAGAAGTAATGGCAGCAGTGCATGATGTATTTGAAATAGATTACAAGGGGTAGGCCGCACGGAGTGGAGGAAAGAATACAGGCCAGCAAGCCCTGGATTTGAATCCCAGTTCTCTCACTCAAGCCCGTGGGCAAGTCACTTAACATCTGTGAGCCTCAATTTCTTTATTGGAAACGGGCATTAGCTCTAATTTGAAGAGCTGTGAGGATCAATGAGGTAACATACTTAAAGTACTCACCTGGCATAGAGGAGCTTAATAATGGTAATAATCAGGGTCATTTTCCTTTTGAGAATACCTTCAAGTAGCCGAATCCAGAAGGATTTATTTATAACACAACTATTCACTTCAGAGCTTATCCTTTCTCAAAATTCTTTAATTTTTTTTTTTTTTTTATGTCATCAGAGAAAATATCAGGTAAATGCTACTAAATCTTTAACAGCTGCTCATTACTATTCCACACTGAACATGTACCCAGAATTTGGGATTGTACTTCCTTGGCAAGAACCACATTGATTTGAGGTCAGGAAGCATAAGCATGTCCATTTTAGGACCTGGAGGTGGAGGAATTTTGTCATATGAGATAAGGCTGGCTTTTGAGACAGGCCAGCCTAGGTTTGACTGGGTTTGACTTTGTATAAGATACCAAACTTACTTGGGCTTCATTTTCTTCATCTGTAAAATGGGGTTCCTGACCTTAACAAGACTCTCCATGAAATTGCTTCCCAGCCTCTTTTCTTGTCCCTTTGTTATCTGTGCTCCAGCCATTTCTTCAAATGAAGCATGGGCTCTGCAGCTTAAAGCCTTTATGCATGCTCTTTCCTCCTGGAAATTCCCCTTTGCTGTGACAGTACTGGCTGCTTGCACTTACTCTTCAGCTCCTAGTGTGGTATAATATATTAGTCAAGATAGGAGGGGTTGTGCTGCAGTAACAAGCAATCACAAAACCTCTGTGGCTTATAATAAGAGAAGTTTAGTTCTTACTCATGCTGCATGGTGGGCACTGCTTATCATAGTCACTCTGGGACCCAAGCTGATGGAAGCTCTATCTCAACTTGTACTGTGGCCAGGGGAAACAAATGTGGTAGAGCACACATCGCCTCTTAAAGCTTCTGTCCTGAGGTGATACCCATCACTTGTGCTCACATTTCATTGGCCAACACGAATTATATAGCCTGACTTCAGAAGGGGTGGGGAAATGCATTCCTATTATGTTGCCTGGAAGGATGAGAACCAGAATACTAGTGAACAGAACTAACGACTGTCACATTTTAGATATCATTTCCTCAGGAAAGTCTCCCCTCACCGCACCCTCCCGAAACTCGGACAGTTCCCGGTAAGTTAGCTGAGCGCCTTCTGCATTCCTGTGGCACCCCATACTTCCCGACTTCCCTCACCACGGCACTTCTCACACCCTTTGCAAATGTCTCTTGTCTCTTAAGAGCCAGACAGAAGTCTGTCATGTTCATCATATAACTCTTAGCACCTAATACAGGTTTTGATAGGTAGTAACTCAGTTTGTATATGACAGATAAAGGAAGGCAGAGCAAACATGCTGGGCTACTTCAGTGGGTTTTTGTGATGATTAAATATAAAATAGAAATCATAATAGCTGCTTCATATGGTTGTAAGAATCAATGTATAAAGTGCCTATCCCAGTGGTTTATCATAGGCGCCTGGTGTGTTCATTGCTGTTAATGATGAATGAGGATGTTAAACAACTGACATTTATTAAGCATTTATAATGTGCTAGACACTCTCATGGGTACCTTATGGAAGTTAACTGGTACAGTGGTTCTCACATGTCATGTTGGGACTCATGTTGTGTCTTGGCCAGTTTTGAGATGATTAACAAGTCATTTGTTACAATAATTGTTAAGATTCTGAAGGTTGCTGCGTATTTTATTTTGAGTGATTTAGAGATGGGTGAGAAAGGGGTAGAGTTATAGCTAATAATTGATTCCTTTTATTGAGCACTTAAAATGTACCAGGGTCAGTGCTAAATGATTTACGTGCATCATCTGATTTAATCTTTACACCACCCCTTAAGGCAGATGCTGATACAATCCCCATTAGACAGATAGGCACTCTTAGGAGAGGAAGTCAGTTTTGCTTCTCATAAGGGGCACGGCCAGGATTTGAGCCCAGGTTGGCCTAGACGCCCTGGCTCATGCTTTTAAGCAATAGTCTTACTGGCTCTCCTAGCCTAACTTGCTGGGCATTCTTCTTGATCCCGAGCATGCCGGTGGCATGTGTCAGGACTGTGAAGATCAGCTGACACAGAGTAAAGTTACACACTGCTGAGCAGGTAAACAGAGTCACGTTAAATTTTTTTTTTTTCTGAATTCTAGGATTTATTGAATGATTATTGTGTTCCAGGAACTGTCTAATCACTTTACCCTTAATAACTCATCTAATTCTTATCCAATCGTATAAGATAGGTACCATAATAACTCCATTTTCACATGCGAAAACTGAGGTTAAATAACTGGCCTAGGGTCATATGGCAGTTATTTGGAGTAGCCTGTGTTTAAATAATCTTTTGGGAAATAATCTTTTTTTTTTTTTTTCATGGTTACATTTTGGGAAGTTGTTTTTTTTTTTTTTTTTAATTTCAGGGTATTATGAGGGTGCAAACATTAAGGTTACACTTTATGTCTTTGCCTCACCAAGCAAGGGTTAGGGGCATGCCCTTCCCCCCTACAATGCTCCCTGTGTCCTTTAGTTGCAGGTTTACCCCCCCATCCCTCTAATCCCTAGAGAGTATTTCTGCCATGTGAGCACCCTAGTGTTCATCAGTTAGTACCAATAGTGATGTTAAATTCTTGACTAACAAATAGAGTGATTTTGTGGCATGTGTTTTTTTCTCTTATCAGAGTAACCAGGGAGCACAGGGAAATGCTGGTGAAACTGGCCAAACAGCACACCAACAAGGCCAAAGACTCTTTACGGAGAGTTCGCACCAATGCAATGAATAAGCTGAAGAAGTCAAAGGACAAGACCTCAGAGGATACCATTAGGCTCATAGAGAAACAGGTACTATTATCAACAGATGTAGTAGTGTCTGTGTATCTGACCCACAGAATCATTTGCTCATGTCTGAAGCGAGGACAATTAAAGCAGAGTAGCCCTGAGTCTTTTTATTCACATGATCAGTATCGACTGCATCTCTATTCTAGGCCTAGCCCTGTGCTGGAAGCTGGGAAGGATCCATGGAGGAGGATAAGATACTATTGACCTTTTACTGTGCGCCAGGCTTTGTGCTGGACACTTTATATTACTTCATTTATCCTCATCTCTACAAAACTGTAAGGGAGGTAGCGAGGAAACTGAAGTTCAAAGAAGTTAAATAACTTGCCCAAAGTCACACTGCTGATAAGTGGTAGAAATGGGATCCAGACGCAGGCAGACTGATTTCAGAGCCTGTATGCCAATGCTCTCCCCTCTGTTTTCAGTGTGCTGAGTAGTGGCACTTAAACAACTCTTAAAGGAGCTATTGGAGCAAAGTAGAGACAAGGGAGAAAGGTGTAACCACATGGGCAAAGATACGGTTATATAAAAGAACATTGTTCAGTTAGATCACTGGGGCTTGAATCTGGGATGAGATTAGGGAATAAATAGAGAAAACAGAGTGGCCAGATCACAGGTCTTGTATCCCAGGTTGAGGAGTTTGAACTTTAACATATCCGGAGGTTCCCACATTGGTTATGCATGTATATTAATCATCTATGGCCACAGTAATGCTACATAACAAACTACCTCCAAACCCAATGATTTACAATATCAAAGCTTTATTTCTTATTCTCATTTCTGTGGGCTGGCTGGGGTATATATAGCTGTTCTAGACTGGGCTCAGCGGGCTCAGTGGCTCCAGGTCTTGTATTGGGTTCAAATCTGCTTTATGTATCTCCCAATCTTCAGAAGTCAACAGGTTTCCCAGAGCATCTTTTTGTTGTAACAGCAGATGCCAAAAGCGTGAGCCCAACCACTTGAGCACATTTTAAGCATCTGCTCTTGTCACATCCCATTGGCCAAAGCAAGTCACACAGGCCAAGCGCAGTGTCATTGGTGTAGGGAAGAAGTAGATATGTTCATGGAGGTCTGGGGGAGGGTGTGAATATTTGCTGAACAGTATCTAATCTACCACAGTACCATAATCACTTGGGAGCTTATAAAAATACAAGTATCTGGGGCTCCATTCACAGGGATGGAGTCAGTGAATCTGGGTTGAGGACCAGGAAACTTCATTTTTTTTTTTTTTTTTTTTTGAGACAGAGTCTTGCTCTGTCACCCTGGGTAGAGTGCAGTGGCATCATTGTAGCTCATTGCAACCTCAAACTGCTGGGTTGAAGCCATCCTCTCGTTTTAGCTTCCTGAGTAGCTGGGACTATATGCATGAACCACAATGCCTGGCTAAGTTGTCTATTTTTAGTAGAGACGGAGTCTTGTTCTTGCTCAAGCTGGTCCCAAACTCCTGATCTCAAGCAGTCCTCCGCCTCAGCTTCCCAAAGTGCTAGGATCGTAGGTGTGAGCCACCATGCCTGGCCCAGGAAACTGCATTTTTAAATGCTTCTCACATGATTCTCATATAGTAATGCTCTTGAAAGATTTTTTTTTTCGGACAATGGGGAAATCACATCTGTATTTATGAAAGATGACTATGGTAGCCAGGTAGAAAACAGATTGTAGGGGGCAAGACTGGAGGCAGGGAGACCAGGGAGACTGCTGCAGGAATCCAACCAGTAAGTGTTGATGGCCTGAACCTGAGTAGTACCAGAGGGAAATTAAATGGTAAGATGAATTTACCAGTATTTAGGAGATATAATTAGTAATATTTAATGTAATATAAAGGGCTTGATAGGCCCCAAAGCCTGTTTGTCCACAATAAAAGCATTATTTCAGGAAGATTGAACAGGCGTGTAGGCAGGATGGGGAGTGAAGAGGGAAGAGGGAGAGGCAGGGAGAGCCACTAGGGAACCCCTGGAGGAGGCCATAATTGACTGGCTGCTCCCCTTCTTCTGGACCAACAGAATGCTAATTGTGAACCAGCCACAACAATCACATGGGGAGAATTTTAGGTGGATTCCTGGGTCCTGCTCCTGCATTTTCTGATTCAGTAGGTCTGCCTAGGAATGTCTTATTTTTAAAAAGCTCCCCAGGTAATTCTAAAAATGCACATGTGGAAGATAATGACCTAGAAACCTTATAACACACCCCTGTAATGGCACCAGAGTTAGAAAAAGATTATTTTGTGCTTCATGTCCTGTGACCTTGGGGAAGTTATTTGACTCCTCAGAGTCTGTTCTGTGAAAGGGTTTGGTAAGTTCCACCTTGAAGGGTTTCCCTGGGATGCTTCAAAAGCACCATTTGCATATCTGGCATCTCCCCTCCTGCCATCTTTCTGCTGTGCTGTTTCCCTGCATCAGCTAAGAGAAGTTCATAGATTAGGCTGGACTTTTCTGAGCACTGATCAGGCCTCATAATAGTGTGGGCCCTGGCTCCAGCTGGGCCAGCTCCTTGTCTGTCTCCTAGGGGATTTCGTCTCTACAGTTGACAGTTTGCCTTTCATTACTTCCTGGTGGAAAGCCTGTGGACCTCCAGGGCCTGCCAGGCACTCCTCACTCAGCAAGTCAGGGCATCTGCCTCGGGGACCAGAGCTCACCACTCCTTGAAAAAGAAAGAATGATCAGATAACCAGCACTCTTGACAAAGTCCTTGCTGGAAGGCTTCACTCATTAGCACTGGCTTTTCACCATCCTCTTCAGATTAGATTTTTTTCTTCAGTGCTTCATCCTGTTGATTATTATTACATTTTCAAAGTGAAAATAGCTTAAGTTTTTCTGATACTAAACTAATGCATGTTTACTGTAATTTTTAAAAAGGAATGAAGAAAATCATTGAAATCTCATCACTTAGAGATGACCGTTAACATTTTAGTACAGACCTTCAGGTTATCTCTTTAAGCATGTGAATATTACAAGAAGAAAAATCGTGTTATATATCATGGAGTATATCATAGATATCTTTCCAGTGCAAAAATCTTTATTGAAGATAATATTTAAATGTTAATTCTTACCATTATTGTTAATAACTTCATCTGTTGTCATATGGTTAAAAGTTTGGGCAGGAAAATTTTCAGGAGACAGCCTTGTATACACTTCATTTTGTTCTTTTTCCCTGTCAGAAAGCACCAAACTGGAGTTTTTGGTGTGTGTTTTTTCCTTTTTTTCCTTTTTTTTAATATAAACAAGGCTATAGCTGATTGTTGCTCATCAGTTTTTAAAAATTTGTTTACTTTTTGTTCTTCATTATCAAAGTAATGTATGCCCATTGTAGAAAATGTAGAGTACAAAAGACTATTTTAAAAAATGGGGAAAAATTCATTCGATAATCCCACATCATAGAGGCAACTGCTCTTAACGTTTTGGAATATTTCTTCTTTCCTTTTTTTTTTTTCTTTTTAACTACATAGCTTTAACATGATTGAGAACATATAGTATATATACAATTTTATATTCAGCTTTTAATTTTCTGTTTGGCATTAAAGGCATTAGCATTTTCTTGTGCCTTGAAGAACTTTGTAAACAGCCATTTCTAAAGGCTTCTAAATAGTCCGTGTTGTGGTTATACCCATAATTCACTTTCATAAGCCCTCTTTTTTGACATTTGGTTTATTTAAACTTTTTTTGTTATTATAAGTAAGGTTGCAGTGAATATCTTTATACATAAATCTTTGTTGAGATGATTTCCTTAGGATAGGAGTCCTGAGTGTGGAATTACTACACAAAGGGAATTCATTTTTAAGGTTCTTGGTATGTACTGCCTAAATCACTTGCAGGGTTTTTAGAATGTGTGTGTGTTTTTAAAAAATGTTTGCCTTTTATAACCCCTAACACTTGAAGCTATAATTTTTAATGTGAGCTTAAATATTGCTTATCTCGAAAGTATTGCTTTTATTACCACATTCTGTAAAAAGATTAAGTTCTTCTTTGTATAAATTTATAGATCCTTTCTGGAGTATAATATGTATAAATGTATGTCCATACGTTTCTGATTCAGTGACTTAGGAATTTATCCAAAATAAATTGTCCAGAATCTTATCTATAGGGATGTTCGTTGATGTATTAAGTGTAATAGCAAAAAACTAGAAAACTGTCTCTATTTCTGACAGTGGGAAAATAAATTGTTTTATTTTCATTGGACTCTATATAGAAAGACAGTTATAAAAATATTTTAATAGACATGGTAAATTTTTTGGAATTTTTTTTAAAAAGATTATACAATAGTATTGTGATTTCATTATTATAAAGAAAAGTTACATGTACATAGGGTTGGCAGCCTAAGGTGGTCATTTCAGGTGATAGGATTATGAACAATTTTGATTTTATTTTTTGTGAGATTTTCTTTCTTTATTTTTAAGCCAGTCAAATTTAGCATTGGGGGGTTGTATACCAGCTTTAGTAACACTTATGTTAACAAGTTCTGATAACCCACTACATTGGACCAGCCGAGATTTTCTTGTTTTATTTTTAATTTTCAAAAATTTTTTGAGGTCAGTCTTTTTAAAACTTTATTATAAAAATGTTTCTTTCATCTGTGGTATATAAGAATGAAATGATTCAGGTTTAGGTCCTATCCATGCAGTCATGTTTGACCCCCAGATTCCCTCAACAACCCCCCAGCTTCCCAACCCCAAGTCCAGGCCAGCTCTGCTAAAGAAAGACCAGTGTCTTCCCACTTAGGACTCTGACATCTGCCAGCCTGCTGTTTCACCTTCACTTAGTTTGCTGTAATGGGCCTGCTGAACATTAAAGCACTTGGCAGAAACCATCGGTAACTCTGGCCAAGATCCTTTCACTGCTGCCTTTCTCTGAGAAACAGAGCTGCTCTGAAATGAGGGAAGCTGGGTGCTGGCGGAGTTGAAGGAGGGAAGGGCTCCTCACCGACCGGGTGAGGCAGTGGGTGTTCCGAGCCAGGCCTTGGGAACTATGACTTTTATGCAGGCCTGCCCCAGAGGTGTACTCTGTGCTCCTGCCATCCCCCTTTCTCTGTCCTTGCCTTTCATTTTCCTGAACTTGTAAGTAGCAAATGTGATGATGGTGACGATGATGATGATGATGTTACAGTCTTTATGAGGCAGAGTATTATAATGGAAAGGGCTCTCGCTTTGGAGTCAGACAGTTCTAGATTAAAATCCTAGCTCTTTCGCATCTTAGCTGTTAAGGCTTCACCTTCCTGAGCCTCTGTTTCTCCATCTGTAAAATGGGAACAGCAGTGCTTGTCTCACAGCATTGATATGAAGACCAAACAATGCAGCATACTTAAAAGTGGCTCGTATGGTTGCTGGTCCTCAGCAATTGTTCACCCTGTGTATTTATCCTGCTCCTCTCTTCAGCCTTGTGACTTTAATGATCGTAACACAGCACGCCTGGTATGAGGAAGGACTAGGCCAGCTGCTGTGGAGCCCTGCAAAGGAACTAGCATCACACTGGCCATCAGAGTGGCGAGTTCTTGGCTCAGCAACACCACTGACTTGATCTGGGCAGATGAGTTAACATTCTGTGCCTTAGTTTACTCCTCTGTTCCACCTGCTTAATAGAGGTTATGTGAGGTGGTTGGATTTGAACGAAGTAACAGAGGACAAAACAGGTAAAATCCATGTTCTTTAATGAGGTAAAATTAATGTTTATAATATGTTAAAGGGAGCTAATAGTATTCATGTGTTATAAGGATCATGTGCAATAATGCATGTAAAATTTTAGTCAAGTGTCTGACGTGTAGTAAGTACTCAGTAAATAGAATCCATTGTTGGTAGTGGTGGTATTAATCGTCATTATTTTAAGAAGTCTGATGAATATGGAAAAGATAAATTTGCAGGCAGCCTGTCCCCAAGGGTACTTTGTGCCTATATTATGGTAAAAAAGTTAGTAAATATTTTCATTGATTGATTAATTGGAAAAGAAGTCAGGAAGTGATAGTAAAAATCATAATAACACAACCAATATTTGTATAGCAAATAACCAGTTTAAAATGTGCTTGTATTTTCATGCTTTTGTTTAAACCTCACAACTACTCTCTAAGGAAGGGACTAGTATCCTCATTTGATAGATGAGGAAATTGAGACTCAAAGTGGGCAAATGACTTATATATTTTTACCCCACTGAGAATTTTTTTTTTTTTTACACTTCCCACTTCTTGGAACCACTGAGAATTTAACCCAGAACCCACATCATCAAATTCTTACCCTAGGTACTCTCCCTCTTCCCATCCCCATCCCTGCCTGCAAACTAGCATCAAAACCATTTTTCCAGAGGAGGCATGTAGCCTTCATTCCTGACTGTCCCAGGCTGCCAGCCTGCAGGTGCTGGAGCACTGCGAGGCACCACGCCACACCCCATGCAAGGCAGCTGTGGAGGCAGAAGCATCTCAAGGGTTTGTGGCTAGATGAGCAATGAGGGATAAGCTGCCAGTCTGAGGCCACCCCCTTTGCCAGAGTGTCTGGCAGCCCCAGGAGCTTTGCTTTTCCAGCCGAAAAATGCACCGTTGCCATGGTAAGAGCCTGGCTGTGCCTCTGCCTGGGACCAATTGCTCCAAGTCCTTTTTAGTTTCCATTCTAAATGTATTTAGTTTCTAATTCCTAGCCAAGGCCTGCGGTCTGCAAATAAAGATGTCAGGCAGCTACCATGCTGCTGAGCACACATATCCTGGGCATCACACTGCTGCCTTCAAAGCTTCCTGCCTTTAGTCCCATTTAGACATAGGAGGAAGGCTGCAGCAGCTACTGAATTGTATTGTTTTTCATTTTTAGAAAGACTACATGTTTATTGTAGAGAAATGGAAAATACAGGAAAATACAGAAAACTTTAATTATTCACTTAGTAAATATTTCCTAAGAACTTGCTATGTGCCAGTCCTAAGCTGGATGTAATGAATATAGATATAAATAATACATTGCCTGTCTTCCCATTACTAAAAGATAACGACTATTAATATTTTGGTAAGTTTCCTTCCAGTTTTTAAAAATATGCAGTTTTTTTGTTTACATATTTTAGAGATCATTTGTACTACATATATACAATTTTGTATCCTGCTTTTTCCCTAATTCAAGGATAACATCAGCATGTTTCCATGTTATAGGTAATATCTTGAACCATTATTGAAAAAAAATTTTTTCTGATTATAAAATCAATCCATGCTTGTTATAAAACATTTAGACATTTCAGAAATATATACTAGACTGTTATTCATATTTATACCCTATATATAAGAAATAGTCTTAACCATTTTAATGACTGTATGTATTCAACTACTTCCCCATTCTATAACTTTAGATTTTCTGATTTTTCATTATTAAAAATAAAGTTGAGATAAATATCTTTGTGTATAGTACTTAAGAAAAGTTTTCAGATCTTGTTCATGTGATAATTTCGTAGTTGACAGATTTTGGGTTTAAATGGTATGAACATTTGCATCAGTTTGAATTTTTATCAATGATATATGAGCTTATCCATTTCACCATAGTTTACTGGCATTGAAAATTACAATTAAAAACCACAACATCAAATTTTGCTAACTATGATACCTGAATTGTATCTTGTTTTAATTGGCATTTCTTCAATATCTATTGAATTTTCCATGCTTGTTAACTAGATGTACTTCATCTTTTTTTCAAGGCATTTCTTTTTCTGCTTCACTATCGGGATCATAATATCTTGTTATCAGTTTGTATGAGGGCTTTATATAGCAAGATGTCTGAGGTATAGGAAATTCTAGAGGCACATCGAGGGACAGATAAGGCTGGCTTCTTTGTATGCATAATAGGTAAGAGTTTGGGGTTGTAGAATCAGACTACTGTGGATTAAATATTGTTATTGCTATTTGCCAGATGTATGTCCTGAATAAGTGATCTAACTCCCTCAGTTTTCTTATCTGCAAAATGGGGATAGTAGTACCTATCTCATGTGATTGCTATTAGGAATTAATTAATAAGAATGTATATATGAAGTTCTTAGTAGAGTACCTGATTGGGACTCAGTTAATGTGAACTTTGGCACCATTATTATTTCTCAGATAACCTCTTCATATTTCTGGAGTATTTATCCCCCTACCCTTTTCTAGCCCCATTTATCAGGCTGTTTCATTTTGTGTTCTTGCAGATCAGCCAAATGGCCGATGACACAGTTGCAGAGCTGGACAGGCATCTGGCAATGAAGACCAAAGAACTCCTTGGCTGAGAGTCCGTCAGGGACCAGCAACACTCCAGAGCGTGGAGTGGATCCCATGGGGGGCAAATTGGCACCCCCAGGCCCCATCCACACGGAAGGCTGTCACCATGCGATCAATCCTTGTGAGGTCCAGCCTTTCAGTGGAACACTCAGACTTCCTCATTCTCTTCCTCCTACCCCTGGCCCACCCCATTCTGCTCTGGCCTTTGGTGTGGATGGCCCTCAGAAAATATCTACGGCTGGCAGAGAGCCTTTACTTGGGCATTTGCCTTGACTGTGATGTCACCAAGGGACTGGGACCATTGGCAGGCTTAGTACTGCCTGCTCCTCATCTCAGGAGCCTCCTTTTCACTTAGGCCCTGTCTCCAGTCTTGAACTCTGCTTGAACTGATGTGGGCCTTCACCTGTGACTGGACATCTTTGCCAGGGGCCCATTTTCACCAAACAATAAAATCTAAATAAATTGGAAAGAATACCAGCCACAAAAGGAAGGACAGAATTGGTCTGGATTGATCTCTGAATACCTGCATATGAAGCAACCAGAACAGTACTTTTGCCTCAGGGTCACCATCACGCATGTGCTTTTCTCTGCCTGGCCCACCCTTCCACTCCTCACCTGTTCACCTCCAGGTTTCAGCTTGGATATTATGTCCTTTGGGAGGTCTTCCTGTCCCACCTCACGTAGGACCCCCGATACTGCCTCTCATAGCACAGTCTACTGCTTTCATCTGAACCCTAAGTATTCTTTCTGCTAATTAGTCTGTATATTCTCAGAACTCAGCGTAATGCCTGGAGCATAGTAGGCATGCTTATGTTTGTGCTGTGAATAAATTTCACACAGTAGCTACCCAGCAAATGCTGGCTTCTTTTCTTTTCTTTCTGGTCTTAACACCATCTTTATGTCATTCTCCACATTTGCCCTCATCCTCAACAATTGCCTGGTAATGAAATACCATTCATCGCTTGACAGACAGGTGGTTTGTCGTGGCTCATCTTTGGGTACTGGGTTAAATTAGTTTTTTTTTCCCCTCCAATTATTTTTCATTCATTCATAATATCAACATCATGAGTTAGATATAGTTCTAGGCATTATTTGTAACCTTCACAGTGAACTTGAGGGATATGTATTATCTCCATTTTACAGATAAGAAAACTAAGACTTGATAGTATTCGGCAACTTGCCCCAAATAACAAAGCTGCTAACTGGTAGAGGGTTTTCGTTTTTCACAGTCAGTGTCATTTACAGAGAGGTGAGGTGTCTTGCCCAAGGTTACACAGCTAGCAAGTGGCAGAGCAGGGATTCAGATTGATCTAAAGCCTGTGCTCTGCCCACTAATGTAAAAGGAAAAAAACAAATTTTTTTCCCCCTACTGTCACACTCAACATGGAACACCAAGCAATTCTCCAGCAGACACCAGCTGGGTATCCTGTAATTGAATTCAGTTCTGACACTACCTGGAGAACAGTGTCACATCCCACGGGTTGAGGGCTCAGCCCCACAGACTGCCTCCACTTTCAATGCCAGTCATGAGTCTGGGCCGCCCATACTTCTAGCCAACCAGCTAAAACCCAGGGTTGCTGGCCCCTTCCTTGGGTTTGAGCCAGGACAGCTCACAGAACTCGGGGAAACACATTTACTGTTTTATTATAAAGGATGTTATGAAGGATACAGATGATGAAGAGGTACGTAGGGCAAGGTACGGGGAAGGAGCACAGAGCTTCCGTGGCCTCCTTGGAAGCACCTCCACGTGTTCAGCAACCTCGAAGGAACCACTGCATCCAGCTGCCTTTCTTAGCATTTAGTGAACACCAGCTGTTTGTCAGGTACTGTACTGTGTGCTGGGAACACAAAAATGGGTAAGACATGACCCCTGTCTTTGAGGGGTGCACAGTGCACGGAACTAAATTGCTATCTGCAATGTCTTGGATGGAAAGGTAGGAAGTTCATTCCAGTTCTGCCAGGTATCTGCCTTCAGCACGGAGCCCGCTGCGGTGGCAGCAGAGCCTGGCTGAGTTCTGTTGAAGCAGCATCGAACTTCTCTTTGCTCTTTGACCTTCTCCAGACTGTCCTGTGCTACAGGTAAGGGTTCCACTCCTCCCTCTGCTTACCCTGATGGAATACACAGCCGTGAGGATTCAAGGTCAGAATTGGGTCAAAGATGAAAGAAACCAGCACAATCTCCTGCCCGGCGTACCTGTCTACAAACCTCATTCACCAGCTGTTAGTGGCCATCACATGGTTGGAACTCAGCTAGGGGAGAACAGGTATAGAAATAGCAATTAAGGAGCCTCTTTTGAGGTAAGCCACATGAAGGGGGCTTTGCGACAATCTTTTATGAGTGGCCGAAATCCCCCACTCACTGCAAATGTACTTCTCAAAGATGCAGGATTTTTTAATAAACAGAGGAAATGATAAATTATGTTGTAACTCCACTCCAAAGGCATTTGGTTCTTAACAGCCAAATCCTCTGTAGTCTTTAAATAAACAAAAACTTATTTGGTGAACAGACGGGGGAAAAAATGAAAGATTTTCTGTACTTGGTTTCCACATGTCAACAATTTCTCTCCTGTGTGTTTGTTGGCCAAAGCTGTATCTCATGATAAATGAATAAAGGAAAACCTCGAGCCCAGGGCAGTCAGACAGCTCAGCAAATGGCTTTCAGCTGATTGCTCTATTTCAGTTGACATTTATCAAAGAGTTTCTCTGTTACTCTCTGTGTCAGGCTGTAGTGGTGGCAGGGACGAGAATGAGACTACCTGTTTGGATATGCTGAGTAATGAGTAATGCTGGAGCAATTCATTCTCCTCTCTCCTGCAGTTTCTCTTTCAAAAAAGCTGGGTATGGAAATTCTCACACTTACCAGAAGATTTAACCACGTCTTCTGTTCAGTTCAACAGCTTTCAAAGTCCCGTGAAAAATTCAGGCCAAAGAAAATGAGAACATTTTTTCCCTTTATTTTTTTCTCCTGTGTGTGTGTGTGTGTGTTGGAAATGACAAAAGGAACTGGAATATAAAAAATTAAAAAAAAAAAAACTTCACTGGCCGGGTGCAGTGGCTCACGCCTGTATTCCCAGCACTTTGGGAGGCCAAGCAAGGAGGATCACTTGAGTCTAGGAGTTTGAGGCTGTAGTGAGCTATGATCACACCAATGTACTCCAGCCTGGGTGACAGAGTGAGACCCTGTCACCTTTAAAATTATGTGTATATCCTTCCAGACTTTGTGCAGATATAATTTTTTATTTTAGAGACAGAGTCATAGCTCACTGCAGCCTTGAACTCCTGTCTCAAGAGATCCTCCTGCTTCAGCCTCCCCAGTAGCTAGGACTACAGGTGTGTGCCACCATGCCCAGCTAATTTTTTTTTTTTAATTTTTTTTAGAAACAGGGTCCCACTATGTTGCCCAGGTTGGTTTTGAACTCCTGGCCTCAAGCAATCCTCCGACCTCAGCCTCCTGTAGTCAGATACAGTTTTTTAGAAGGAGGGAGGGGAACTATTCTGTCTACAGTCTGAAGTTTTTTTTGTTTTTTTTTTTAACTGCAAACCAATCATGACCATCCACGTATGTACATACAGATACAATTCATTCTTTCATTGCCATTCAGTATTCCATGATGTGGACCCACCATAAGTTATTTTACTATTAATATTACCCCATGACATTTTAAAAAAATAATTTCAAATGCATTGGAAGATGTTTGTATTTAAAGATGATGTTTTAATAGAAAAAAAAAGACTCATAATGATTATCTGGTAAATTCTGGCCTTCCTCAACCTTAGACTAATCTTTATTGAATGCCTACTGTGGACCAGGTACCATGCTAGACGGTTTACATGTGTTATTACAATTAAACTTCTGAACAATCCTTGTTGGTGTAAGTATTACTATTGTGTTTATATATGGGAAAAGTGAGGTTCAGAAAGGGTATTTAACTTGCCGAAGGTCACACAGCTAGTGGGTGCTAGAGTGAAGTCTCAAACCCAGATCTGACTTTGAAGTGGGTCCTTGTCAGTGTGCTTTGGTTCCTAAGTCTTCACTGAACACTTACTCAAAATGGACCTAGCACATTTCTGGGCCTGGAAGGTGAGGTAAGAGAAACAGAAGTCTTGTTTTCATAAAACAGTTAGTAATAAAGGACTGCATGTAAGACAGCATAGTACCTGGCACATGATAAACACTGAAGAAATGGTAGCTCTTTTGGAGACATTGGCAGACTCTCTTGAATATATCAGAGAACCAGGGAGCAAGCAAAATGATCACCAGTCAATAATGATGATAACAATAGTATTTATGTTATCAATAACTAATACTTGCTTGGTGCTTTTTAGTTTTCAAACCGTTTCTACATCCTTTATCCCATTGAAACCACTGAGTGAAACTTTGCAGGTAGGAAA
Organism: Indri indri; assembly: GCA_004363605.1. Lineage (NCBI taxonomy): Eukaryota > Metazoa > Chordata > Mammalia > Primates > Indriidae > Indri > Indri indri. The sequence goes on from RJWJ010009353.1 coordinate 30,281, forward strand.
GACTATGATCATAAAAGTTCATATCCTCAAAACCACTTACTGAGGCTTTCTGTTGCCCAAATAGATGGTCAGTTTTCATGATGTGCATTTGAAAAGGTGTGTTAGCTATTTTGGGGGTACGAGTTTTGATGTGTATACAGGAAATGTAGTTTATGGATTATTCTGTGTGGGTTTTCTATATTCTTACTTATTTTTCGACCCTTTAATAAGTCTTGGACTGAAAGTGGTGCGTTTCAGTCTCCTGTTATTAACATTTCCATTTTGTCTTGCATTTCCTGTAATTTCTGCTTTATGAAAGTGATGAAGTGTTTTGTACATAGCTCTCCAGACTTTACGTCTTCTTTATTTCATTCAGTGCTCTCAGTCTGAATTCTGTCTTGTTACCTATGAAGATCACAGCTCTCACTTGCTTTTTGTTTACACTTAGTGTGTGTTTCCCCATTTCTTTATTTTTAGCCTTTAGGAATCACTGTTGTAGGTGTGTTTCTTTTTTAGAGTTGATTTTGTTCTATAAACCATTCTGAAACACCTTTTTTTCTTATTTTTATTTTTAATTGTGGTAAAATATACATAACAAATATTACCATGTTAACCATTTTTAAGTATACAGTTCAGTGGTGTTAAGTACATTCACATTGTTGTATAACCAGTCTCCAGAACTCTTTTCACCTTGGAGAACTGAAACTGATACCCCTTAAACAGCTCCTCGTCACCCCTCCTCCTAGCCCCTGGCAACCACCATTCTACTTTCTGTCTCTATGAATTTGACTATTCTAGGAATCTCATATAAGTGGAATCATACAGTATTTGTCTTATGGAGACACTGGCAAGACTTCTCTAGAATATATCAGAGAGCCAGGGAGCAAGCAAAATGATCTGGCTTGTTTCACTTAGCATAATGTCTTCAGCATACATCCATGTTGTAGAATGTATCCGAATTTCCTTTATAAGGCTGAATAATATTCTATTTTATATACATATAAAACTCCTTTTAATTGGTGACTTAAACTCATTTGCATTTATTCATAACAGTGATGAGTTTACTTTTTCTTTATGTTTGGTGTTAACACTAAGTGATTTGGTGTCACAACCCTCAGCAGATTAGAGATTAGGAATTAGATTGAGGAGAAGGGTTGCTTCTGCATAGAGGAAATTCAGTGTTTGTTAAATGAACAAATAAGTGATGATCTCTCTCTCTCTCTCTCCTTTGAGATGGGGTCTTGCCATATTGTCCAGGCTGGACTCAAACTCCTGAGCTCAAGGGATCCTCCTGCCTCAGCCTCCCAAGTAGCTGGGAGACTACAGGTGTGCACCACTGTGCCTAACCATCTAGGTCTCTCTCTAATATTCCTTTCTTCGGTCTCTGTTTTAATCCATCCTGTGCTGTTAAGTTAGATCAACCTGAAATACAGCCTTTATCATGTTACTCTTTGCTCAAAAACATTCAGTGGCTCCCCGTTGCCTGCTGAATTATGTAAACTCTTCACCTGGGCATTCAGTAACTTCTGCAGTCCGGGCTGGATGTATCTCTTTAATTGTGATGTCTCTCTCACAGCTACCCTGATACAACCAGTGCTTAAGCTAAATGGAATTACCAGCTTTTCTGAAATTTTCTGCTGCTTTCTCCCACCTCCAAGCCTTTTCTTAGGCTCTTTTCTTTGCCTCCCTTAAAGCACTGCCTCACCCAATAGGCAAACTTGTCTAGCCTTCAAAGCCCTCCTTGGTCCCGAGTCCTTCCTTAGACTCATTCCTGTATTGATCCTGATGTTTCTGGTCCCTGGACCTGCATGCACCATTGAGCATCTCCCCTGGATGTGCCTCGGGCATCTGGAACTCGGCCGCCCAGCCTAGACTGCCCTGGGCCTGCCGGCCCTCCAGCGTTTCCTCCCTCAGGGAAGGGCCTGGCCACCCACCCAGGTGCCAAGCTGGGACATCAGGAGCCACTTTGCCTCCCTCTCCCTCACCCCCTCATCCAGTAAGTCACCGGTCCTCTCCCTTCTTTTCTGGGCACCCCCTGGAGTGGTGCTTACCAGGGAAGAGACGTGGCAAATGTCCCAGGCTGGCCTCGCCCGGATCTCTGAGCACTTGGCGCCACCTCAGAGGCCTGTGACCTTGGCAAGAAAGTCCCCTGCACATTTAGTCTTTGCAGCCTCTGATTAGCACAGTGCTTGGCGCAGAGCAGGTGTCGAGGAAGTGTTTGTCCAATTCGAATGAGCCTGCCAGGCCTTGATACAAACCAAGTCACGTTTACATCAATAACCCAACGTTTCTCTGATTACCTCGCCTTGCCCAGGGACCTTCAACCCTACTGCTAAAGCTGCCTCAAGAGTTTGCAGACCGTGGTGTCCATAGTCACTGCATCTACCTTACTCCTCTCCCACCCAGGTGCCCATCGCTGGCACCTGCAGCCGCGAATGCCACTTGAGGGAGCTCCACCTTCGCTCCTCCGGAGAGTGTCTGTGTCTGTGGCAGGATGCTGGTTCCTGGGCTTGGGATGCCAGAGTATGCTGGGTGGGGGCCCTGAAGAAGCAGGGAGAAGGTCTCTTCCTTCATCTCCCACCTTCCTTGGCCCCCCGAGTTCCAAAGCAGCTTTGCTGGGCTCCAGAGCCCCTAAATCTCCCAGTGCAGCAGCCCTTCCACAGGCTGACTGCTGCCCCTGACGGGGGGCCCACAGCTGGCCTGCAGAACTGGGCAGGACACCAGTCCCGTCTACTCTCTGCCTTCCCAGGCCCTGGCCTCAACCCAAATAGCCCTCTTCGTCCAAGACGTGACTCCACAGCCCCCTGTGTGCTGATGATAGCAGCGGCTAACGAGCGCTGGACCTTTGCTATGCTGTAGGCAACTCTAGGAGCTAGCTGTGATTTTGTTCATTTTACAGACGAGGATGGAAGCACGGAGAGAGACTCAGTTACTTGTTCTGAGACACACAGAGGAAGACTTGGAACCCAGGGAGTCTGGGGTCTGATTCCCCAGGTAGGTAGGCAGCCTCATAAATTATTTTGACTAAGATCCAGGCAAAGTTTAACCTGGTAAAAAATAAATAAATAAATAAAGAGTAAGAATTATTTTAACTAAGAGACCAGTGGGGCTGAAAAGAGCCCTGTGAGGTGCTGAATGGCCAGTGAGAGCTGCTGGGCCCGTCCCAGTTTCGCCCTTTCTACCCTCAGTCCACTCCGCTTCTCTGCGGGAGCTGGAGGGACTGGCGCAGGATCAGGCATTTCCAGCAGGGCAAGGGAGCCCGTGCTGGTCCCTGACAAAGTCTCCACCCGTCTGGGGCAAAATGAATAAAATAAAAGCAATGTAGTAGATGTTTTCATGACATTAAATTTATTTACCTTAAAAGACCATTGTATATTCTTAGATTCTATTCTTCCTACCTTTGTTTCTGGTATTAAAATATTCTTTCTATTATGAAATGATAAGAAATTGGTGATTCTGAAAAAAAAATCCTCATTTAGAAAAACAGTTGTTCACCTTCTGGTGGTTCTCTCCATTTTTTTTTTTTTTTTTTAACTTTACAAATGCCTGAATCCCAAAGTCTGGGAGCTAAGGGACCTCACGCCTACTCCCAGCACTGACGTCCCTGAGGCCGTCATCCAAGGGAAGCCGGAGCTGTAACTAGGGGAGAAGCAGGGGAGGGAGGCGGTTTGACCCGTGTGGGTGTCAGGGCCCCCGTGCGTGAGCGAGCAGTGGCGGTGAGGCAGGGGTTGGAAACGGGACAATAGTCAATCAGGAGGGTTCAGAGACCCACAAGGGAGGAGGGGCGGTGCGGGGGGTGAGACAGAGAGAGGAGAGGGGGAGAAAGAGAGAGATACAGGAGACAGAAACGCGCACACACGAGCACAGAGATGGGCAGATAGAGACAGAAAGGCAGGCGTGAGGGAGGCAAGTGAGATGGAGACAGAAAAACTGGTGGGACAGAGAGCCAGTCACAGAAGGACAGTATCGTCTGCAGAGATACTCCGAAAGAGACACCTACAAAGTCAGACACTGAGATTGACAGAGACAGACACGGAGGGAGGCAGAGAAGCACACACAGAGAGAAAATAAAATCGAGGAAGAGAAGCACACAGAGGAACAGTTGAAAGAAAGAGAGAAAGAAAAGAAGGAAGAAAGAAAGAAAAGAAAGAAAAGAAGGAAGGAAGGAAGAAAAGAAAAGGAAGGAAGAAAGAAAGAAAAGAAAAAGAAAGAGAAAGAAAAGAAAAAAAGAAAGAAAGAAAGAAAAGAAGGAAAGAAGGAAGGAAGGAAGGAAGAGAAAGAAAAGACAGACGAGAGAAAGAGCAGTGGAGAGACACACACGTGCAGACGGCCGAGGGCGGCAGCCTGGGACGGGCAGGAGGAGAGCGAGGCCGCGGGTCTGGGCAGCCCCAGGGCCTGGCGCGCAGGGTGTGGGTGGAGGAAGTGGCGCATCAGCTGCGGGGCTGCGGGGACCAGATAAGGACGCCTGCCAGAGGAAAGCAGGGGAAGGAAAGACGTTTACAAACCCCCTGGGGGACAAAGCGGGGAGGCTGCCCCAGGCCCAGAGAACAATGGGTACTTGACTTCAGTGGGTCATTAATGAGACAATTAATGGAAAGAGTCACAGAGGCCTCCCCAGGGAGGTCTTTGAGAGTGGATAAGTGGAATTATTGAGGGCATGCGGGTGGCTCCGAGTGGGGCGGCCTGTCCCCACAAGCCCAGACGTCCAGTGTGCCAACTGCAGATTCCTGGCCTGGGGCCTCTCCCGCCCCCCGCCCCCAACACGCCCTGCGCTCTCTCGCCCTGGAGCCCGGCCAGCCCCCACCGCACCCCCTGCCTTCCTATGCCTTGGCTTTTGCCTCTGCCCTCGCTCTACCTGGAATGTCCTCCCTGATCACATCCAGCCAGGGAAACCCCACCCTGCTGGGGGTAAATCAATGCGCTGCATCCATGCAGTGCAATGGTGGCCCGCCCCGCTCCGGCACATAGTGGGCAGAGGGAAGAGCAAGCACAGTCCTACATACAGTGTGGCACCGTTATGTAAATTAGAATTGCACAGGCACAGAGCAATTCTTTTAAAAATTATTCCCGAGTCTATTCTGCATTATAAATTTTAAAAAAAGTTAGGGGGATTGTGAAGGATACGTACTAAATTCATAATGTAATTGCCACTGGGGAGCGGGGGGGAAGACGTGTGTGTGTGTAAATATATATGAAAACTTGACATAACATTAATTTGGGGCTGTGAAAATAGGAGTGGTTGTTACCCTCATTTTCTGTTTCTTTTCCCCCTGTACTTTTAAATTTTTTTCAGGGGAGACAGAGAGAGAGATCCTGGCTATCCTCCAGGCCCAGTGCAAACACCACCTCCTGCAGGAAGTCTTCCAGGAACTCATCCACTAATCAGATGCGGTGTCCCTTTTTCTCTTGTACCAAATTCTCAGGGTTCTAAGCACTTTACGCCTTGTGTTTCCCCTTGTGATGTTCATGGACTGTCTTCCCTCCATTGGATGGGAGCCCCTCGAGGGCAGGGACTCCCAGCACAGAGGCGGTGCCCAGAGGTGCCTAGTTCTTCCATCCCCCCACCGTAGGAGGCAAACCAGGAAGGCTCTGATCACACCTCAGATCCAACACATGCGATCAACTAGGGGGTGGGGAGGTGGGAGGGGGGTGCTCCGGAAATTCAAAGCATGGATTCAAGAATGCGAATCTAGGTGTGTTGGGGAAGGTGGGCAGAGAGCTGCTATTCAAAAATGTTTGGAGAGGAAGGAGGTCTTGTTCACTGTGGCCAGGGCCCTATTGAGCTGGTTATTTGGGGCCACGTTGCTAACAAGACCACCAGCTAGAGCCCCCTCAGTGTCCCCCAACCTTTCCCAGTGGGGTAGAGAGGCATCTAGCTCCTTCCACCCAAAGCCACAGATCAGATTAAAAGAACTCCAATGTTCCACCATCCCCCAGTAAATCCCAGTTGCTGGCAAAACAGAGCTACCGTAGAGATGAGAGAAGAAAGGACATCAGTCCCAGACCCCCACCCAGGCAGCCACCATTTATGGAACTCGGTGTTTAGCCCCTGAGCCACCTGATCTAATTTAAGTCTCATAACAGCCCCCTGGCCTTAGATTTCATTACCCCTATTTTACAGATGAGGAAACAGACTCAGAAAGGCTAAGTGCCTAGCTCAAGGTCACAGGAGGCAGTGAGTGTTGGAACTGGGACCCACGTCTGAGTTGTTAGGTGGTGAGAGTGTCTCGTTCCTAGGTGGTGGAGATGCCATAGCTCTCTCCAACTCTAGGCAACTCTTCTGTTGTACAAATGGGGTACTGAGGCACAGAGAGGGGAAGAACTCATTCACTGACAACACAGTTTAAGTGAGTGGCGGAGGTGGGACTTGAACCCAGATTTCTGGATTGCTTCCTGCTTCTCTGGCTGCCTGATGGAGTCTAACATACAGCAGGTCAGACCTTGCTGTGGGAATTTTAAGCCACTGGGCTTTGAGGTGTATTTATGCCATCATGGGATATAAAATTGCAGGGTTTGGGGAGTAGGGAAGGGCCTTAGATATCAGCTACTTGGGCTCTCTCTTTGTAGTGATGAGGAATTTAAAGTTCGAAGAGGGCGAGAAGGCAAATGATTCTCAAGGACTCTTTTTTTTTTTTTTAAGAGACAGGGTCTTGCTCTGTCACCCAGGCTGGAGTGCAGTGGTGTCATCATAGCTCACTGCAGCCTCAAACTCCTGGGCTCAACTGATCCTCCCACCTCAGTCTCCCTAGTAGCTGGGACCACAGGCATGCACCACCATAGCCAGCTAATTTTTAGATTTTTTTATAGAGATGGGATTTTGCTATGTTGCCCAGGCTGGTCTCTAACTCCTGGCCTCAGGTGATCCTCCCACCTCGGCCTCCAAAAGTGCTGGGATTACAGGTGTGAGCCACCTTGCCCAGTCCACAAGGACCCTTTGATGTCAAAAAGTCCATGCCAAAAAAAAGTAGCCTCAGCATCCACAGAGTCCCTTGGATTCTCAAGACCTATTGACTCCAACTTTAGTAAGCCATGTTAATAACAGGTAACTTGCTATCCAAACCCAGAGCAGACTGGAAACTATAAATCAGAATGCGGAGAAGAACAACTTCCACACAGAGATGTCTGTTGAATGCTGAATACACGAATGAATGAATGAATGAATGAATGGCTGCCGGGCTGATTTCTGGCTCCTACCTGGTTTCCCTTTCTTTCCTCTATCTCTTAATGTCAGATTAATCATCTTAAAATGTAGCCTTTACCATGACATGGCTTTGCTCAAAAACCTTCAGTGGCTCCCCCCGGCCTGGATGACTAAATAGCCTCCTAACCAGTCTCTGTTCCACAATAGCTGGCCCTCTGTGCCATGTGGTGAACTCTTCAAATGCAAATCAGGCCACTCTCTTTCAGAGGTTTTCTGCTGCTCCTGGAAAAAGTCCAAAATTCTTAACCCCACGCCTTATTGGAAAGCTTTGACCCTATCTCATTCCAGCCTGCCCCTTGCTCTGGCTTCAGCCACCCTGGCTTCTCTCAGCTCCCCACCCATGACTGTCACTGCAGGCACTTTGCACATGCCATTCATTCCCTCTGCCTGGGACACTCCAGGTTCTGCTGGCCTTGCTAACTCCTATACATTCTTTAGCTTTCAACAGAATGCCACTGCCTCCAGGCAGCCTTCCTTGATCTCCCCAGATTGGGTTAGTACCTCTGACAGCCTCTGGACTGTCCCCAGCACTATTCCATCTGATTTTATGCAACATCTTCAATGCCTGTCTCCTGCCCAGACTGTGAGCTCTGAGACAGTAGGGACTATCTTGTTTGCACTGAATGATCAGTGCCCAGAACGAAGCCCGGCACACACTGTACACTCAACAAGTGTTTGCTGAAAGAACAAATAAAGACATTTGGCTGCTCACCGAAATGGCTTTATCCATTCAGCAAATCTTTAAGCATCTTAGTAGATGCTTGTTGAGCATCTACTAAGTGCCGAGCATGGTCCTCCATACTCCACAGGGGCACATAAACCATCACAAAGCCCCTACTCTCGTGGAGCTCTCAGTCTGCCTGGAAAGGCAGACATGCCACAGATAAAGAAATAACGCCATGCCAGGCAAAGCTAAGTGCTGTGAAGGGGAACGAAGCGGGGTGAGCAGTCAGAGAAGTGTGTGTGTGGGGTGGGCAGGGAAGAGGGGTTGCCAATTTAGGTGGGGTGGTCAGGGAATGCCTCACAGAGGAGGTGACATTTCAGTGACCAGCCAGGGCTTCTGAGAGGCACAGACCCTGCCCTGCCTGGGGCTGGCTGGGCCGCAGTTGTGTCCAGGTATGGCAGTCCCAGATGCCCAAACCCTCTCTGCCTCGGTTGGAGCAAGGGACTCAGAAGAGGCCTTATGCGAGGCTTTTGCGGCGGGTGTAGAAGCCTCAAGCTGCTCTCCACAACAGCTGTGATTGGGCTCCTTCTGCGTGGCGAGAGGCGGCGATTGCTTTGTGTGCCGAGGACTCGGCTGATTGTGGCCGGGCGATTGGCACCCCCAGACCGCGGCCGCCAGGGTTTACCACGCATCCCCAGCGCCGCGGCGGGCCGTGCGCAACGCGCCAGCCCAATCTCGCCTCCTATATTCAGAGTTGATTAGACGCTATTTCTGCCTGGATTTTCAGAAGGCTCAAGAGCTTTTTTAATCACTACAGTGGCTCATTACGGTTTTGCAGTGACACTCATGTCCTTCAGTTCTCTTCTCAGATTAGATTCTATAGTCAGATGAATATTGGATGATTTCATTACATACAAATGCAATCAACAGTTTTGCATAAATTTCTTCTCTTTTCTTGAGTTTCAATTGACCCCAGCACCCATGGTGGCAGGCACGATCCACATGCAAATGAGCTGGGTTTGCAGCCTAGGAGAGGGGCTGGGAAGAGGCGGGCACTCGCACCAGCCCAGGGAGGCAGAGTCTTGATTGCTCAGGCTTTGGGCAAGGGGTCTTGGAGGAGGGGGCGCCCAGAGTGGGCAGCCTGTATGGCCGAGGCAGGGCACCCCATTCAGGATGGTGTTGTTCCGGGGGAACTGAGGTACACGGATGCTCAGAGTGGAACAGGTTCTCTCTGGGCAGAGAATGTAATGTGGAGTTACTGCCCGGGCAGCTGGGGTGGGGAGGTGCTCAAGACACGCGGGGCAGTGGCTGTTTAACATCTGGCATGGACACGTTTTAATCTTTTAACGACTGGTGGGGCCGTGACAGTGCCTTCCTGCTATATGTTAGCTCTGACCCAGTGAGTGCTGCTGCTGTCATCATCACCACCGTCATTATTCCTTCTGGAGGGCGGGAGCTGTGGCTATTAGGGCAATCAGGAAAAGGCAAACGCCAGCCCAAGGCAGATGGGGAAGTTTGGAGCCCGGGGCAGCTGTCCCTGTCACTTTCCTGATTTCCTTACTTCTTTTCTGGGTAGAGGGGCTGATATTCTCGCCAGGCAGAATGAGGCCTCAGAGGCCTCCTAAACCATTCTTTATCTGGTGCTTGAATCCTTCCTGCCACGTTCTTGTCCAGTGGTATGGCAACCTCTGCTTGTTCTCTCCCAGGAGTGGGGAGCTCCCTCCCTGCAGGGACCCTCTTGCAGCATACACAGCTGAGAAGGTGCTTTCTGTGACTCCTGAAGAAACCCTTCCGGCCCTGACCCTGTGCTCTGGGCCCCGCAGCCCACCTTTTCTCCCGTGGGCTGGTGATGACTCCTGAGGTCAGCAGCTGGTGTCCGTGCCCTGCTGAGTCACCTTTCCGTGGGCTGGTCCCCACTCCTGCAGCTCCCCCTCCCAGAAGTCAGCCTCCAGCCTCCCAGCCTGCTCTGTCCTCCAGATGCTACTGGCGGCTGTCACGGTTCACTGTCCAGGCCTGGACTCAGCACCAGGCACAAGGCTGGAGGAGGGTGGCGGGAGGAAGAGGACCCAGGCCAACAGCCGCGCAGCTCTCACCTGCCACAGGCAGCATTAGAGCTGACGGGCAGTCCCGTCATGGGCCTGCATGTCCCAAGGCTCACTTCCTTTGGGCAGCTCCTGTGTAAAAGCTCCAAATGTAGATACGGACAGCACAGGGTCAGAGACCCAGAGAGAGACAGGTGGACGCGCACACAGTCAGGGACCCAAGCTGCTGTCACCATCGTGGCCATGCTAGAACCCTGCAGTGGCCAGGGCCGTAGGCACCACAGGCACGAGTGAGACACATCTGTGCTGCCATAACCGGGGCACAGTCTCCGCCCCGCGACTGCTCTCAGGTCCCCAGGCTGGGTTGCGGAGATGCCTGAAGCAAGGGTCCCAAGGTGCTGGAGAGACCACTGAGGCAGAGTCACGCAGCCTTGAAGCCAGAGTCTCCTGCTGCGGGCTGGGGGCTGGGGCTGTTTCCTGTTCCTCTGGCTGCCCTTGAGGATGAAGGTCCTCCTTCCCCAGCTGGCTGGACCCACCCGCACTGCCCACGCCTCTGCCTTCTGCTTTGGCTCAGCCTCCGGGCTCTTCTTCCTGTCTGCGTCTCTGTGAGCATTCCTCTCTCCCATCTTTCCCTGTCTCGGCCTCCCTGTGTGTCCCGGTTCCCTTCCTCCCCTGCCCCCCCTCCTTCCTCCCTGTCCACGTCCCGTCTCTCCTGGTCTGACCACACCTGCCCCTTTGCTCTCAGATGCGCAGGCTGCCCAGAGCTGGCTTCTGGGAGTGGCAGCTCTGAGACCCCCGGGCTGCCCGCTTAGAGCTGTGGCCCCTGGAAGGAGGAGGGTGGGGGTGGGTTGTTTTGTGAACTCTTTGGAGCCTTCCTGCAGCGGTCTTGGCACATCCAGTCGAGGACAGCAGGGTCGCCACAGACCTATTGTCACACAGGCCTGGACGAGGGGGCCGGTGGGGCGGGGAGGGATCAGGAGGGCTCCCACTGACTCTGCCGCAACTCCCCCCAGGAAGCTCCCTCCTGCCTACCCTCCCTCCAGGCCTGCCCGGCAGAATGAACCTGCTGCCCCAGCCCAGTCGAATCTGGTCCCAACCACCTCCCCAGCCTCCTCTCCTTCCCTCCGCAGGCGCAGAGGGCTGCTGCCACCGCACACCTGCTTTCTGACCCGGTGCCTTGGCGCGCGCAGAGTGGAGGGGGCGGAGCTGGGCTCTCGAGGCTGCTAGGTCCGTGCCAGATCCCAGCTGTGCCACTTGCTAGTTGGGTCATCTCAGGCAAGGGACTTCACCTCTCTGAGCCCAGTTTCCTCCTATGTAAAATGCAGACAACACTCCTTCCTTTGCCTGGCTGTCATGAGGGTTAACTTACAGCAAAGTACCTGGTACAAAGTAGACCTTCAATAAAGCACTTGTATGAATAAACGAATGAGTAAATAATGAATGAAGCGTAGAATTTAGACATGCGTAAATGGGGCACGGAGAAGGAGTAGCAGGTGTCAGGAGTGGCACAAGCAAGAGCATGGAGGCAAGAAACCCTGGAGGGGGAGCAGGGCCCATGCGTGCTCCGTACACATGCGCAGCCAGGAACCCCAGAAGGAAGCCGTGGGACATGGGGCAGGATAAGTGGCAGCACCACGGCCTGGCAGTCTGGAAGGCCGGGCTCTAGGGCTTTTTTTCTCTTTCTTTTTCTTTTCAAATCGAGACTCCCTTGTAGCAGGGAAAGGGGTGATCGGAACCTACCGAGCGCCGGCAATGCACCGGGCAGCTAAGAGTGATGTAGCAGCAGCTGCCAGGAGGGGAGGCCGCGTGCTGAGGCATTTGACAGGCATCCCCTCGTTTACTCTTCACAACAGCCCTATGAGGGTGACGCCATTGCTATTCTCACTCTACAATTGAGGAAACTGAGATCTGGAGGGGTAAAGTGACCTTCCTAGGTCACACAGCTAATCATCGTCCCAGCCAGGATTTGAACCCTGGTCTGGTCTGGCTCCAGAGCTGGTTCTCGGTCCCTTAGCATCACCCAGCCTCCCACAGGGAGGACCCCCACATCTCTGGGCAGGTGGGGCCATGTGAACAAAATGGCCTAAAAATGCTCTCGGTCAGTGGAGGACGGTCAAGAAGGCATAGTCGAAAGGCCCGAATGTCAAGAGGTAGCGTGTAGCTCAGATGAATCGGGGAAGGCTTTCTGCAGGGAGCGGGGCACGGAGGCAGAATGGAGGCCCAAAGGGGAGGCTGAGGCAGCCCTGGTGGCAGTGGAGGTGGGGTGGGGGCTGTCACCCTGGAGGACAGTGCGTGTGCTGCCCAACAGCCTGGGGCTGGGGCTCCTGACCTGGACCTGCTTTTTACTGGGGTTTATTTCCTTGGCCCCGCCTGGCCCAGCTTGTGTCTTCACCTGCTGGTCCCCAGAAAGGTAGAAAGAGCGGGGTCTGGTGGCTGCCGACCTGGGCCCCATTCCCAGCTCGGCTACCCTCTTGCTGCAGGACTTTAGCCAAGCCAAGCCGATGCTCCTTTCTGGTTCCTGCTTTCCCACCTCCGAAGTGGGGCCAGCCATGCGCGTGGGCAGTGCAGCTGAAGGGCTAGCACAGGGCCAGCTTCAGAACAAGTGCTGAGCGATACTGGCTCCTTTTCTCATCCCCAGGGGCCCCCTCACCCCTGGGCCAGGCCTGGACCCCATTTTAGTGCATCAAAAGCCAAAAGAGGATGTGTGCTGCAGCAGTCAGACTCTGAGGCCGGACCGCCCGGGTCTATCTTGCAGTTGCTCTGGAGCAGGGTACCTAACCTAGCTTTATGAGTTCCTCAGCTGTAAAATAAAGATTAAAAATCAAGAGTCCCTTCTTTAAAACTTGTGAAGTCAGATGGGTTTCAGAGTTTTCCTGATTCTAAAGTCTAATACACAACATACGCCATATGCCGTATGACTTCCCAGTGGGATCTGGGGCATTTCTTGTGATCAAATTCATTCATTTTTTTTTCAACAAAACATGTGAATATTGCCACTAGCTAGTGAAAAGAAGACCCCAAACAGCCTCTGTTTAGTTCAGGTCAGTTTTGGCACCAGATCTGTGAAGCACCTTTTCACCTGGGTCACCGAAGCTTTTTGAATCTCAATCTTGTAGATAAGGGATCGTGGGCCTGGAGTATTGGCCTCCTGGGGTTGATGTGAGGATAAGATGAGCCACTACACACAGGGCACTCAGAGCCACGCCTGGCACACAGTGAGCGCTCAAGACATACGTGCTATTCAATGGGCCTTCCCTTGCTCAAAGCATTCCCATGGCTCCCATGTCTTCGGAATACAATGCAATTTATTTAGCATGGCAATCGAGGTCCTTTAAGATCGGAGTCCTTAGGCCGGGCGCGGTGGCTCACGCCTGTAATCCCAGCACTCCGGGAGGCCGAGGTGGACAGATCGTTTGAGCTCAGGAGTTCGAGACCAGCCTGAGCAAGAGCGAGACCCCGTCTCTACTAAAAATAGAAAGAAATTAGTTGGACGACTAAAAATATATAGAAAAAATTAGCCGGGCATGGTGGCGCATGCCTGTAGTCCCAGCTACTCGGGAGGCTGAGGCAGGAGGATCGCTTGAGCCCAGCAGTTTGAGGTTGCTGTGAGCTAGGCCGATGCCACGGCCCTCTAGCCTGGGCAACAGAGTGAGACTGTTTCAAAAAAAAAAAACAAAAAAAGATTGGAGTCCTGCCTACCTCCAGTCTCATGATCCCTCTGCCCCTCACACCTCAAACTTTAGCTTCATTAATCTTTTGGCCGTTCCGCAGACATACCAGGCCCTCTTTCTTTGCAGGCTGTTGCCCTTGCTGTATCTTCTGCCTGAAATGCCCCCCTCCCCCAGGCTCCTTTTCTTAACTCTGTGTCTTCCTGCAGGGCTCACAGCCCTCACCAAAGCGTAAATCACACACACTTGCCCATCTCCCCGTCTTAGACCGTGATCTCCAGCAAGGCAGTGCTCACATGCGCATTCCTCTGTGGCACACAGTTGGCGTTGAGTGAACGAACACCCTCACCCATCCATGGTGTTGCTTTTAGCTCAGGGACTGAATACGTGTTTGTTGAATGAATAAATGAAACACAGCTTTAGAAAGAAACTTCCACCCCTACCCCCATTTGGACCTCAGAAGAACATTCTTGGAATGCTTTTCCCTGTCCTCTCTAACTCCCATCCTCCCCAGATTCCTTAAGTGATTTTTAAAAAGGGGACCCAGTCCATGCTGGGGGCCGGTGGGGCCTCTAGGATCACTGGGCCTGGGGGAGGTAGTGCCAGTACATTAGGCAGAAACCACTTGTCCCAGGTTGGTAGAGGCCTCTGGGGCCTGGGGAGCAGGGGGTAGGGTAGAGGGGGCCTCCAGCGCTTTGGAGCAATTGCTATAAAATAAACTCCATAATCAGGTAAATGCATTCGTGCGGGGGATGGTTCCCGTGCAGCTGTGGGCATCCCGCGGCCGGAGGGGACCTGTCTAATCTCAGGGTAATGAAAACGTGGGTCTAATTACCACAGAGGGCTGAGGCCTGGGCCGAGGCCGGAGTTGGGGAGCGGGGGCCCTGGCAGCGGAATTAGAACATTTAAGCTGTCAGGCCGAATCCGGGAGAGGCCTGATTACCTGGCCCTCGAAGAGGCTGCTTTGGTTTGGTGTCGACTATAATTTCCTGGCTGCCGGCTGTGAAGCCAGGGGCCACCTCTCTCCCCTGCGATGGGGGTCCGGGTGCTGCCTCTTTGACCCTCGTCCTCATGCCAGACCCACCCAGAGTTGCTGATCTGGGCCTCCTAAGCTGCCTGTGTGGGGTAGACAGAGGAACAGGTACACAGCAGTCACACATGCTGGGTATGTGTAATATGTGTGCACAGGTTACAGGCAAACGGCTCAAGGCAAATGCGTACACTGGGGGGGTGCCAATGACACATGCACAGGAGGTGTACACGGTACACATACATTTGTTGTGTGCGTGTTCTATAGGTGCGCGGCACAGGTACAAATGGTAGGAATATACTGGGTAAGCGTCAGCACTGTAAGATGTGTCTATGTGGATTGCGTGCAGCTGATCCCTCAGTGAGGCACGTGGGCGGTTCACATACAGGGGCTCTGTGTTCCTGATACCTGCATACGGAAAACGTCCACGCGGCAGCACCGTGTGTACAGGCTACATATGTGGTGTGTGCTGGTCTGTGAGTGCCGTGAAAGCGAGGAGCAAGTCTGTTTTGCTGACTGCTGTGCTCCCGGCACCTGGCCTGGCACATGGGTGAGAGGTGTTGATTATGTAGATGTTGAATGAATTTATGTCTATGCAGTAGGTACCAGGGAGCTATGCGATGCAGGTGTTGATAGTAAAGATACGAGCATATGCAGTCTGCATGGAATGAGCCTCTGTGTGTGTGTGCATGCGCGTGTGTGTTATTTGTTCCCATTGTGTGACCTGGGGGCATGAGCTCCAGAGACAGTACTGTGGAATGCCTCAAGGGCCTGAATTGTGTGGTCACACTGACCTGCAATCAAGGCCGCCTCCTCCTCCCCAGGGTATGCGGCCTTAGGTAAGTCATTTAACCCCTCTGAGCCTGACTTCTCATCCATACAGTGGACAATAATAATAATCACAGCTAACATTTATTAAACACTTGCTACATGCCTGGTACTGTACTACACGCTTCTCATGCATTGTTATCTCACTGATTTCACAACAATCTTAAAAAGTAAGTACTACGATCGTCCCCATTTTAAAGATGGGGAAACAGGCTCTGCACGAGTTAGATGATGGCGAAGCCAGGACGGAAACCCAGGCAATCTGACTGCAGTGCGAGCTTTCAGCTGCAGCAGGTACTGTCCAGGCTAAATGCACAGTACCTACTGCATAGGCTTGTCCTAGGGATTGAATGAGGTGATCCAGCTAGCACTGCGTCTGGCACATAGTAAGTGCTCAGTAAATGTTATTGCCATTATTTGCAATAATAATATGGTTCATATAAAACAGCTACAGGAGAATGTGTGGGAAATATGCATGGAGTATATTTGTGTGAGCGAGATGTGTAGGTGTGTTTGTGTGGTATGTATAGTAGAGACATACATTCACATAAGGTTTATGATACATGTACTTGGGTATTACATACGTATTTAACATGATGGACACAGCACAAGGCATGCACATCGATGTATTATGTTGTCTTTGGATGTACTGCATTGACATGCGGCTTATGAAATTAGGAAGACACATGCTTGAGGCATGCGATATATATGGGCCTGCACAGGGCTCTGTCTATGTACACGGGGCGATGATAGACATCTAAGGTGCAGGCACCCGACTGTGCACGCGGGCACACAGCAGGACACGTGTGCATAGAGGGGCTACATATTACAGAGAAAGATTTGGATATCCGTGTGGTGGGTATACACACTGCATCCCACGTGTGCACACGGCCCAGTATGTGCAGATACGCATGTGCAGTGCTTATGCACGTGGTACACACAGGTACCCCGATGTAAACGGGGCGTGTGTGTGTGTAATACACATACTTGGGGGTATACTGTGTGCACTTGTGAGATGTACATATTTGTGATTCATATTCTGAATCTTTGCTCGTGTCACCTCATGTTGAAATATCTATCCACAGCCGCCCTGTTGAAAACAGCCTCAATTTCCCCCGACAGCCCCTTCTTTATTTTTCTCCGTAAAGTCTCGCTTTTTAATCTACCATATAATTCGGTCATTTACGCTGGCCCGGCCTTGGCGGGGGCGACCCCGTGTCCCCGCGGGGCCGCAGGGCGGGGGGCGGCAGGAAGCCGCGCATTGTTCGCGGCGGCCGGCAGGGAGTTCCCGCCCCGCGGACATGAAAGGAGAAGCAGCGCCGCGAGCGGCCGGCGGCCGGCGGCCTGGGCGGCCGAGGAAGCGCGGCCCGCGCTCCGCTGACCCCGGCATCCGCTCCCCGCCGGCAGCCCGGGAAGGGGCATCGGCCCCGCCCCTCGGACCGCTAGGCGCGGGTTCGAATCCCGACTGGCCCCCGAGCCCCGGAAATGGACGTCAGCTCCTGGGAGCGCGCCCCAGGGAACCTCGTGCTAAACCCCTTACTCTCCGGCCCGGTTTGCCCGCCCCTGCTAAGAACCCAGGCCTGCAAGCGTCCAAAGAAAAGGTGCACAGTGAAACCCAGCATTGAGGGGGGTGTTTTACCTCCTAAGGGAACCTACCTGTGTGACTTGAGCGACGCCCCTTTGTGTAAACCGGGCTGCCCACAATCAAGGCCTAAAAGACCCTCTTCTGGGTGGAACATCGTCTGCGGGCCCCTTTATGGATGGGGAAACAGGCCTGGAAGGGGAAAGACTTGCTCAAAGTCATGAATAACGAAAACCCCGTCATGCAGAATTTTTACAAACCTGGGGTCTTTTCCCCCTTCTTAGAGGTGCGGCCATCTTTGTGGTGGTTGTCAATTGCAGAATCGATCAAATGATCACTTACAGGGTGAGCTGGCTTCATGCGTGGTACTCATTGGATCCCACATCCCCTGTGGGAGTGGGCAAGAGAGAACGAGGCCCAGAGAGGTACAGTGACTTGCCCAAGCAGGTTGAGGGACAGGGGGCTTGTCCTTGGTCTGTTCTGGGGATGTTAATCCTGACCATGCTGGCACCATAATCTTGTTTGGGGATGTATTTGCAGGAGGGCTAAGATCTAATCAAGTCAGGAAAAAATGAGGGATTGGCAATTCCATTCCAGCCCAGCCCACAGCACTGAGTTTGCCCTCCTGGCCTGGACTGTACTCTTGCCACTTTGGGGGAAAAGGGTAGGAAGGGAAAAGGTTGAATCTTCACCATTCCCACAGGGGCCCAGAGAGGTTAAGTGAGTGGCACGAGGTCACACAGCAAAATGGCTATGAAGCAGAGCCCCTTGCCTCCACCCACAGCCAGACCTCTCCTTCTGGGGAGAACCCCCTTCTTGCATCCTGAAATTTTGGGGACCTGCCCTGAGGTGCCTTCAACCCACTGGGCCAGGGGATTCTTATTATGGGGAAATAGCCTCCCCTCCAACCCTGCCCGCGCCCAGCCCCAGCAACCCTACACCCGGGGTAATTGAGATCAGATGCAGCTGTGACCCACAGAATGCTCCCTGGGAACCTGGAAGCATTTATTGTCTGGAAGAGAATCCAGGGCCCGCCCTCACCATCCTCCCTCCCTTGCTGTCTCCTCCCCAGGCGGCTGAAGGTGGATCTGGGCCTGAGGAGCTTCTGGTCCTGCTTGGGGGTGGGGAGGTTAGAGCAGCAGCCTTGATGAATACAACTGCTGAAAGCACCTTCCTGGCTTCCTCCTTCCTGGGGATACAGTTACAGGGGGCCAGACTTCCTGCCCAGCCCCTCGTCACCATGGCATTGCGGGTCTGCAGGCAGCTCCCCCCTCCCTGTGCCCCCCACACCCCACCTTGCTGCTGGGGCACAGGCAAGCCCCATCTTATTCAGAGCTCAGCTCAAATGTCACCTCCTCAGGGAGGTCCTCCCTGACCACCCCATATGAACTAGCCCACCTACCAGCAGTCCCTCCTCACCCTGTTTAATTTTCTTCCTATCGCTTATCTCTAGTTGGTTCATTTATTTTCTTATATAATAATAATGTTTATGTCTTCTCCCCACCTCAAGAATGTGAGCCCTGTGAGGGCAGGGACTTTGTCTTGCTCACGGCTGTATCACAGGGCCTGGAACTGTGCACATAGTAGGTGCTCAGTAAATACTGGCTGAATGAACAGGGCAATGGATGAGCTTCCACCTTTGGCCTCTGAACTTGGAACTTGACCTTGAATGTCTTTGAGCTGAGGTTTGCCACTTCTGATCTGTACCCTCCCATTTGTCCTGACTTCATATCTTTAGTATAAAAGTCTGGTTTCTGATGCTCACTCTTCCACCTGCATGTGATGCCTCCCGCTCTCATCTGGAAGCTCCCGGTTGCCTTTGACCTCCTGTGTCTGATTCCTCTTCTTTGCCTCCCTCTGCCCAGTCCCTGCTGCGTGACTTTGGGCAAGTCTCTTGTCCTCCCTGAGCTAGCAGAATTCTTTGTCAAACAAAAGCTTCTGCATATGGAAGTCCAGTATATGAGATAAAGGGCAAAAGGTGGCAGAGACTGGATCCCTAAGCCCTGGCCTTTCCCATGTCCCTTGGTGTTGTCCCCGACATACCTTTGCAGGTCCCTATGGCTTTGAGGAGCATGTTTTGAAAAACCCAATTTAATGATTTCTCAGTCTCCTTCAGTGCTGTAATTATGCAACGCCTTTGCTTAGACGTCTTAAGTGTTAATTTATTCGTTCATTTACTCATTTATTAAACATTTCCGGACCACATTTGTGTGCTAGGCTTCGTGCGAATCCCCGGTCTCTAATTTCTTGTGTCCAATTTTTGGCCGCCTCTCATTCAACAAGCAGACTGGAAACACATTTCACATGGTGGGGCTGTGAAGGCTCAGGGCCAGGGCGCCTGCTGGTTGATACTGCACTTCTGTTTGACTCAGGAAAAAGTGCTCCCTTTTGGGAGGATGCAGCCCTGCTGGACCCCAGCGTGACCAGCAGCGAGTGATCTTGAGTGAAGGAAAAAGCCACTTGGCTGACAAAGTCCCACACCTGGGCAGAAGTTGGCAGGATTTCAGACCCCTTGTATAGTGCACAGACTTCACCGGTGGCTCCATGGGTGTGTCATTTGTGCTTGGTTTAATTCTCTGCTGTCATCTTCTTGAAGTTTCTAATCATATTTGAACAAGGGGCTGCACGTTTTCATTTTGCGCTGGGCCCCCAAATTATATAGCTAGTCCTCATCCTATGCATAGTCCTGACTAGGTGTCGGCATCACCCATTATAGACGGGGGGAAGCTGAGGCCCACAAAAGGTGAACTATCCACTGGTGTGGCTCAGTAAAGCCTGGTGGGGCAGAGGCTGGATACACTCTGTTTGGGGGGAATTGGGCATGGTCCCCACCCTGGAGGCGCTCAGGATCAGGGAGGAGGGAGGTGCTGCTTGCTTGTTTGCAGTGCGTGGCCACGGCAGGTGCTTGGTACTTGCTGGGGGACTGAGGTGCGGGGAATGACTCTTTCTATCAGGGGCTTTGGAGAAGGCTTCCTGGAAGAGGTGACAAGGGACCTGACATTAAGGGAGGAGGAAGGTTTG
>RJWJ010009354.1:0-50261 GCA_004363605.1 Indri indri
ATCCATGCAGTTCCAGTCTGTTCTACTCAAGAATTTGATATACTCAGACCTATGCCTGGCTTTCAGTACTATGGGTTAATGACCTTTCTTGGCTTGACCATAAAGTTCTCTTGACAATACACTGTGCTGATGAGATTTTATTGTTTGTGCTAAAGTCAACAACAAAAATGGGACTTTGTAATAGGAACGACTGTCTGAAGAAGGTTGATCAGAAAAACTACAAGGTGGCCTATTCCAAAGCCAGATCTATAGTCACATAATTTGGTACCTGGACCTTCTTTTTAATAGGTTTCTGCAAATGAAGATTGAGGTTATAAAATTTGAGCCTACCAGAATGACAAAGTCAAATTTCAAATATAGATTTTTGAGTGTTCTAAAAATACCTCGTAAATGTGTTCCTGCCAACAATGGACTTCTGCCTTAAGGCCAAAGCTGGAGAAGATGAAGTATAGCATAAGCAGAGAGCATTTTGGGTCTCGGGTCACGCATACTAAGTGCAAAGCTATAACATGTTCCAGGGTGGGCAGGCTTTCTTGAATTTACTAATCAGAGTAGGCACTAGCTAGATTGCCCTTGGGAAATGGGAGCCCCTGCTCTTGGGCCATGTGTAGCCTCTGGTCTCCATCATGCCAACTCCATTTAAATGCCCATTGTCCTAGTTTCAGAGCAGTCAATAGTTGATGGTTGGCTGATGTTGACAGGCTGTGTCATTTTGTCCACTTGGTCGTTTGATCTCTCTTCTGTGGTGGGATGTTCTCTAGCACTCAGCCACTGTAGAATAGTAATAATAATAATAAAAACCTAGTTTGGAAATAGATGAGGTTCTGAGAAACACTGAACTCGCTCAATTTCCAAACTTGAACATAATGATTCTCACCATCAATCTACATAATTGCTAAATGATAAAACAGGCCTTGTGAATAATCCTAAAGCACTTCTGAATTTTCCAACTAACAACTGATCACATCTTCTTTTGCAAAGTGAAGTAAAACTGTTTGCTAATCAGGCCTCAGAAGGGCTTACATGTTCCGCACAGAATATCAGAAATTTAAAGAACCATTAAGTCATTACCTAGTGCCAAATTGAATGCTACAGTGTATTTTTCTGGTATTTTAACCTGTCTAGCGTCTAATGACTCAGAAAGTGCTTCTCTTATTCAATCTCTCTCAGGATTTTTTCCTCGCTGAGAAGCTACTAATAACCTCCCTTGTCAGGGTAGTGCGTCTCTTCAGATACCTGTCAAATTATTTTATGTGGTTAATCTAAAGCAAAGTTTGGTGTTTTTTTTTTGTTTGTTTTTTTTAAGTAGCAAAGTCATTCTGGAAAGCAAACAAGAAAAAGCACTCAGCTGGGAAGAGTCTAATTGTTCCTAACACATCCACTACTGGCAGATGCATGAAAAAAACCACACAAATCAAACACCAGCATCTAACATCAAATGCATGTCAGCTTAAATTCTGGTCTTCAGTTAACCTGACCAATTATTCAACCTTCTTACACATTTAATAAAGCTCTGAAACAGGGCCCAGAAAAAATTTGCATATAAAATATTATCAGAGAAAGAAACAAAGCCTTGGTAGAAAGCTACAGTCTTACCCAGGTTAACTCTGATAACACACCAAGTGAGCTGCCTGGCTGATTTCTCACTCACTTTCTTCAAAGGGCAATTTTTTGAGCATTGGCGTTTAGCATGGTGGTTGTTGATTAATTCCTGGGGCGTGGGGTCTGCTTGATTTTACCAGCCAGAGGGCTTGACAAAATCTGGCTTTCATGTCCTCAAATGTCTTTTTCCAACATCTGCACAGAAATATCTTCATAGGAGAAAATCATCGTCCCCATAAACAATGGGAGGGTAGGGGTAGGGGGTTGGGGGGAAGAGGGAGGGAGAGAAAGAGAGGGAGAGAGAGACACACAGAGACAAAGACAAGAGACAGGGAGGGAGGGAGAGAGAATATTACCTCCCTGGGGTCACTAACACCCTTGAAGATCTCTGCCTCAGAAGATTGTTCCAACCAAGTGGAAATGGAGGAAAAAACCACTGCTCATTCTTCACACACAATTGATCTTACGATGGAAGAGAGTGGGACGGCAAACAATCCAGAGGCCACTGTGGTGTCCAAAGAAATACTGACATCTACCGGTAGGTCCAGAAGTCACAGGACTTTTCTAAGGGCCACACTGAGCTGCATGGAATTGGATTGGAAGGCTTAAAATCCAATGAATACAATTCAGCATTCCTGAGGAACCATTCTAAATAAAAGACTAACTTATTAGTACCATCAAGACTATTTCTGAATTTTTCTATTATTGAAAGATAGATATATAATCATTGACTAAATCCCTATACCTAAAATATTTTGCCAGAAAAAAAGTACAGACCAGGGAAGAATAAAATGAATGAAATTCCTTTCTAATTCGTTGTCATCCCAGGACATATCTCATCCAAAACAGTACTTCGAAAAGCAGCAAGAACAATGGGAAATCATAATATTGCTTCGTCAGAAGATAGACCTGTGTCCAAATCCAGAAACCTCCGTTTATTGGCTTCGTACTTTCTACCAAGTTACTTAATCTATCTGAATCGTAGTCTCCTCAGATGCAAAAGAAGACTGAGGATGCCTGCCCTGAATGACTCTACCAGTAATTGGAGACGATTAACACAAAATGCCTTGTTCACATTAAATACTCTGTAATGGGGTCGCTATTACATTTAAGGGCTAGAAACAGTCTGGGATCATTTGCTTCTCGGCTGACCAAGCTGTGATTTGGAAGAGTGCTTCTCAAACTTTAATTTTCACAGGAATCACCAGGGAGTCTTGTTAAAACGAAGGTTCTGATTCTGCAAGTCAGGCTGAGAAACAGCATTGCTAGAAAGCTCCCAGGTGATGCTCATACCGCTGGTCCAGGGCAACGCAGAGAAGCGAGGATCTGCGAGGTCCAACGCCCTCTAGTGGTTAGGAGAGTCGAGATGGTTTCTTCAATTGTCTGCCTCTGTGAGGGGATTTTTCAAATGAGGTTAAATAGCTCTGAAAACTTCAATCATTTCAATGTATGGATGAAGAGTACATAAGAAAGCTGCCAGGGAAGATGAATTTGCCTGATGTAGAAAAACTGAAAACTTATTTCTCATCAGTTTCAAATGTATGGATTCTACTTATCATGAGAGAGGTGAGATGTTTCGATTCTGAACCAAAACTGCCCCTATAAGAGGGGGTCGGTGAATTAAAAACCCAGCAGTTAATTTGTTCTGTTTCCACTTTAGACTTTCTGTAGGATCTGGCAATGGTGAATCATTAAGATCATGGGGTTTGGGTCACAGGCAAGCTTGCATCCTGGCTTTGCACCATATGCAAGATCACAGGCAACTTCCTTAACTTTTTCAGGTGTCCGATTTCTCAGAGTACATTGCAAATGTTCAATGAGATCAATTGAGCACAAATACTGCTCAATGAATGATAGTATTATCATTGTTTTTAGACATAACAGCACAGCTGTTATTTCCCTTATTTTATTTAATTTATTTTTGAGACATGGTTTCTCTGTGTTGCTCAGGCTGGTCCCAAACTCCTGGGCTCAAATGATCTTCCCACCTCAGCCTCCCAAGTAGCTGGTATTACAGGCATACACCATCCCTTATTTTTGTTTTAAAAAAATATAGCACTATAGCTTTGGGGAAGAGTGTGGTTAGAGCAAGCAGTGAGACATCACGGAATGGGGTTTTAGAGGAAGCAAGATACAGGTTTCAATCCTAGTATGTCACCAGGATGGTAGATGACTTTGGGCAAAGTTATAAAATACCTCTGTGTTTCAGGGTCCATCTGCACAATAGGGAAATTACAACTTACTTGGATGATGTGAGGATTAGAAAAATGAGTAGAGCTCCTGATATATAATCAGCCTTCAAAATTCGTTGCTATTAATATCAATGGGATGTTAATATTTACAATGTTTTCTGATTCAGTAGACCTGGGTCCTGGATCCCCTTAGACTCTCTGACTTCTCCAACTAGTTACTTGCTTTTTCAGTAAATCAATGAATATCTTTAATGTGGCAAACTACAAAGTCATGTGAGAATTGTAGCCTTATCTATTGGTCACAGGGTGACTGTGTGAATCAGGTTTTTTAAAGTCATGTTTTAATTATTATAAGTAGTTAAATGGTGTCTTAAAGTATTTTTATACATATGTAGTTTTTAAGGCATACATGTTTTCCTTATGTATTTCCATAATTATTTTGTAAAACAATGGCAGAAGGTGGGAAGGATGAGTATATCTGCATCTTTTACAGGCAAAGACACAGAAGTTCAGAGAGATTAAGCAACTTGTTAAAGACCATGGAGTTGACAAATAACAAACTCAGGTCTTCTCTCTCCTGCAGAACTTATGATAGAACTTCGTGGAGCAGAAAGTACTATTTAAGTGAGCTAGTGAAAATACTCCATGTTTTTACACTAAAATTGCAACTTAATATTAAATGATTGAGACTTGATCAGCATGATGGATTGAAAAAGTCACTGACTGTAGGCTCAAAAGACAGGAGTTCAAGTCCTGGCATGGTTACTGGTGATCCTGGGCAAACTACAGTCTCTTGGAACTTCACTTTATCTGTAGAAGGACTTTGAACTTGATCAGAGCCAAGATTCTTCTTTTCTTTTAAATTGGTTCTAAGGACGGTGGTCACTGGCAGAGGAAGAGAGAGAAGATGACATGTAAGCCTATATTATATTCTCTATTTTAGATAAGCTTGTCCTTGAACACTGGGGACATAGGCCATCCAAGGTATTGTCTGACATCCAAATGACTCTTCTGTTAGCATCCTATTCTCCCTTTTAGGAAATCTTCCAAAGTGTGGAAGTGTTTCTACTGAAGTCTAAGTAACTAGATCTTTCCTCTCTCAACCACAAAGCAGTCAGGGAATGGGGACTCTTTCCATGGACTTCAAATCTTCAATGAGTGTTAAGAAAGTAGAGGGATGGTCTGAGGTTCATGTCCATGGCCATGTCACTGATGATTCATGGACTAGATCCAATGTGACCTGCTTTCCAGCTTCCCCATGCTTCTCGGCTGTTTTCCAAGCCTGGTCCTCCAACTCTGACATCATTCTCAAAATCCCCTGTATGTTTAAGATAGCCAGAGTCAGATTCCGTGGCTTGCCACGAGGACCTTGACTAACCAAGGCAGAGATTAACGGCCCCTTTGCATTTTCTTCTTTGTTAAAGTTACTACCAACCTTCTTGTGATGGGCTGAGTGAATACAATTCAAACCATAGTTGGTAATTATGCAAGAAATGCGAGGCACTGAGAAAAGCAAGGTAAGGAAGTAAAAAGTAGTTATTCTTCTTTTAAAAATTTTAATTTGATGATCACTTCATTCTCCATGAATCAAGCAGTAATCTCCCTTTCTCAAAAGGAACCACCACGCTAATAAATGAAAGCCCGTTTTGATAAAATATATTTATGTATGAGATTGGCACCTTGCAGTACTGTGGGCATAGTTGAAAACCGCTGTGTGCTTTGTAAATTTCAAACTGCATTTCCTAAATGCCAAGTGTTTATTACCTGGAAAAAAGAAAGGAAAAACAACTCTACATTTTAAAAATGTTCTGCAGCTTCCTTGCCGAGACATTTTAAGGACCATTAGTTGTCTAAATAGAGATTGTATTTTAGAGAGGGGAAGACTATGAATGAGTATTCTCCAGTTTAAGGTTAAATCCTTTACCTGGCGATAGAGTCGAGCTGTAAACTCAAGCAGGCATCGGCCACTCTGGTTATTCTAAGTCATCTTTTTTTTTGCTCTCCCCTTTAAGTTTCTTTCTTCACTTTAAAAACAAAGACCTATACAAGCACCCAGCACAGGGCCAGCCTCAAAAAAGGGCTTAATATATGTTTGTTCTCTTCCCCTTTTCTTTTCCTCAATAAGAAAGGAAATTTTATGACTATAATTTGAGGGTTAACAATAGTCCATCTCTGGATTTCATGGACTCGATGTAGCTTATGTGGTTCCTGGAAATGCATTTTGTTGGAAGGTGATGATGATTTAGAAAAAAAAATTCTGCTCAAGATTTTCATAAAAAATAATAAGATACTTTACACACACACACACACACACACATGCACACACGCTGGTTTTCTATCTGGTAAACTAGCAAACTGCTTCTCATCTGATTTCTTTTCTATCCTTTCTGCTTTAAATCAGAACTCTAGAAAATACAAACATCTAATTGCTTAGAGGTCAGCTTCAGAGCTTTCAAGCCTCGAACAAGTTCAGTTTGGCTTTTGCATGATGGTTTATGAGATGGATGATTTAAGGAACTCTTTTCCCAACTGTCTCCTTCATTTTTCACTTTTGTTTTGCCCTACAGAATCTGGGGGATAGCCGGGCTCAGAGCTGATATTTCCTAGAAATTAATGTCAAGACATTAATGCTGTGAGATGCGCTTTCGCAAGTTAAAAATACCAAGGAGAGTCATCTCTCACGGATGCATGTTTTGCAGTAAGAACACTCATGGATAAGTAAACAAAACATTGTTTTGGAAGAAGAAACCAGTCTGAACTGGCTTCTATTGATCTCACTTATGAAGACTGCAGAGTTCATTCCCCAGTGGTTATCTCTCACTGTCTTAATCTCTAATCCACAAGGAGCTAGAATGTCTTAGACTAATCACCACTCAATCAGCCAATATTTATTATACAACCTATACATGAAGAACAACAGAGTAGACCTGGGCAGTGTACAATGGCAATACATTTTTCCAAAAATGCAGAGTTCAACATAGGCAAAGTATGCATGTCTCACAACAATCTAGGTATCAGGTACTCCTTAAGAAAAGAGGTGTTTCAGTGCCAGGAGACAGAGAGGGGACAATCAAACCCAAAAGGGTACAGCATGAGAACCAGTGGTGGGCATCCATCTGCATGCCCAGAAAGGAAACGATCCCCACCGCACTGGGAGAAATACAGACTCTCAGAGCAGGAGAATGGAAATTAGACACCTGGTGCAGGACCTTCATCTCCAGTGGGATAGAATGATGTTGGAGACTTATTTAGCGTTAGCACCAGGATTGCTGATGTATTTGTTTAAAACTCAGCAAATTGTACCATTATCCTTCTACATTAAACTAATCTCTCAAGTGGCTCATTGGGTCTCCTCAGGGTAGCTTTTCTGTAGTTTAAAGAATTTAGGATCTTCTGTAGAATCTCTAGTATGAAGAGTTCTCATCCCTGGAGTACACTGAAAGATGAAATAGAGCAGTCTTGTGTGATACACCAGTCTTGGTTAGGATTAGAGTTAGGGTTAGATATAATGGTTCTAAACAGTTGAAGCTTTTTGGTCCAACATCTATGATGATTACCATAGATTATCATTGCTGGCATTTTATAGTGGACATCTTAAAAACTTAACATGTGGAAGGAGACAGCTCTATGAGCCGTAAAGCCAGAAATCCAATACTGGTCTTGGTTCTGCCATTCGCCAGCTGTGGGTCTACGTGGAGCCATTGAATCTCACCAAGCTGTGGCTTTCTCTTCTGGAAAATGAAGAAGACCACCCCATCGGGCAATATGGGGCAATGCTGTATGTAAAATCACTGTGCAAATTATAAAGATCCACCCATCTATAAATGTTATTATTATTGATGACTAATAAATTGGAAAGATACATAATCCATGGAAGAGCAAAAACTCACAGAGGGAAATTACTGAGTAATAGAGGTTTAAATAATGAAGCAAGGTGAGATTTGCCAGCACAAGCAAACTTTTATGTCCTTTTCAAGTTCCATGTGATTGTGATATATAAAACATTCCAGAAATGAGATAAAATCCATTTAGCCAGGTGATGTGTAGCGAAGGCACTGATTTTCCATCGAATGCACAGGACAGAGTCAACCTGCTCATTTCCAATCAGAACACGGCTGCTTTATTCTCTGGGTAATCAGGAAGAATTTTATAACCAAACATTACTAATATAAAAAAATGAAGCAAGCATGTTTTACTATGATGATGGAGAGCTTATAGCATGAGGGAAGAAGGATCAATAGAATGAATTTTTCTTTCTTCAAGAATAAAAGAGTTTCATTTTAACTTGAGAAATAAAACTATGTTACCATGATGTAATCTATAGTTAGCAATCGAGAACTCCATAAAAGTATTCGATATTTTGAGAAAGCCTTAAAGCAGACTGCACAACAAACCGCATTGCCAGAAGATTAAATCCAAATTATAGCATTATTCAGAAAGAAAGTGGCTCAGTCAAAATAGCTATTTCCTGCCTCTCCTCCAAGCCCTCTAATTGCTTTCCTAACCTGGAGCTCCATTTCAATTTACAGTGATTTTTTTAAAAAATTTAAAGTTCACATGAAATAACTTCAAAGTTGGAATGAAATGAACTTTATGAATCCTTCTAACTCTTCATTTTTCAAATAGAGAAAAGTCTGGAAACTTGAGAGGACCCAAGTTCCTATTTTATTTTAATACCTCAAAAAAGAACTGGGGTGGAGAAAAATCAAACAGAAAAACTCAAAGTAAAATCACAATGTAATCTTCTTTTATTTAGAAATGTAAACATTTCACAACCCTTTTTTATTAAAGGAAAGGAGACTTATTATTATTCTGTTCTTTAAAATTCATCCTGCGGTCTCTAATCTAATATCAAAATGATATCAGTCCTTCCACGCCAAGGTCTGGACTTAAAAGTAAATAAATAACCAGTTTTGGTTATTTTCTAATCTGAAGTCTTAGCCACTCATTGGGCTAAGAAGAAGACACTATCATCCCATACTAATCTTTATCCTTTTATTGATTCTTGCTCTTTTCCAGCTATCTCAAACTGTAAATTTAAAAATCCCATGTTAATGGATGTCTCAAATTTGGATGTAAACTAACACTACGTAGAACTGTAAAAGACTCTTGCCCCTGCCTACTTAGCCGTGGTGCACATCATTCCTCCTACAGAACCCTGAAATACCTATTACTTGTAGTAGATCAAAGTTACGAAGCCCATTTTTGCTCTTGCACTTACTTCAAATCTTCTTCAACGAACTTTAAAAATGTGAAAGGTTATACCATTTCTCTCTTACCAGTCGGATCGCAATGCTATTGAAACACTAACCTCATTATAGATTCCACTTTTATCTACTTCTTGCTAAAGAGAGAAAATAGGTCATAATGAAGGTTTTCTTGGAATCCTGAGGAAATTATTTTTTAGACCCACCTCAAACTTATATACATGACCTCTTTTTACACCAGACCCTTGCAGTGCAAATTAAGGAGCATGTTCTGGTTGTTGTTGCTTGTTTTTCCCTAAATAAAGAGTTGCTCCCCAACCCTCATGGGCTCCCCTGTGAAAACAAACACTGAAATATCTTTGAATTGATAAAGTAAAATGAATAAACATTGGAGGAGATAAAGTAAGGGAAGTAAAGGAAGGCTTCATTGAGAAAAGTCCACTTTTCCATTCTTCCTTGATTAGCATCTAAATTTTATTTTATTTTTCCTGAGACAAGATCTCACTGTGTTGCCTGGGCTGGAGTGCAGTGGCATAATCATACCTTGCTGCAGCCTTGAGCTGGACTCAAGTGATCCTCCTGTCTCAACCTCCCGAGTAACTGGGACTACAGGCATGTGTCACCACGCCCAGCTAATTTTTTTATTTTTTGAAGAGATGGAGTCTCACTATGTTGCCCAGTCTGGTCTCGAACTCTTGGCCTCAAGTGATCCTCCTGCCTTGGCCTCCCAAAGTACTAGGATTATAGCTGTGAACCACCACACCTGGTCAGCATCTAAAATTGGATATTCATATTAATATCCTGTAAACAGTTCTCTGTGGTTGCAGAAAGACATTCAAAAGTCAGAATATTTGACTCAAAAAGTTAAAGCTACAGCAACACGATCACAAGAAAAAATCCGTAAGAATAAAATTTTAAAAATACTTAGTCCCTGCTGTGTGCTAGGTCGTATTTTAAGTGCTAGGGATACACAGTGAACAAGACAAAAGCCCTGCTCTCCAGGAGCTTAGACGGTAAGACGCAGTCACTTAAACATCTTAAAATTAACTAAAAAATATGGAAACAGACACAAAAAAATATTCCAGTTCTCGCAGAAGAAGCACTAGCCTCCCCACTTCCACCCCTTTCCAGGAATAAAATCCCTGGTCTATATTAAACATCCGATAGGCATTCCTTGCCCTGGTTAAATGACCATTTGCAAAGCACCTGTGATTAATTGCAATCAATTAATTCATTGAGTGCCATATGAAAGATGCTGTCAGGCACTAGAACATATGCCTTTAACGTGAGACGGGAGAAAGTCCTAACCTTTAAGATACTTGGAATTTACAAATCTGAAAAAAAAGGCTAAAGTAATCAAGACAGACTCAAGTGTCTCTCTAAGTCATGTAGAGCAGAGGGCCCGCTTTGAATATCAATGACATACTGTGCCCTAAACCTTCTCTTCATCCTGGTCCCATTGATGGTCAAACAGGCCAGTAGTTCGTAAAACTAGTATCTTCAAAATTTCTCTCCCTAGACTCCATCTCTGCTTTCAATACCTTCCCATTTGAGCCTTGGGAAAGCGTCACGATGTTCTTCTATTTTTCAGGCGTTCATTATGCTGTGTTTTCTTTCTTTTTTTTTTTACTTCCACCCCCCAAATTGGAGAGAATCTGATTTAAGTCAACACTTTAAAACAGTGTTGGCTCAACCAGACATTGCGTTTTCTCTAAACCTCTGATCCTATGTCCCCCACCCCTACCCTTGTCTCCCCAGCATACTCACCACCCCAAACTCCCAACAGAGAGGGTAGAACATTGTCAGGATACAGCGCACTCCTGAAATGACATTAGGCTCATCTAAAGGAAGACTTGGTGTTGAACTTTCGATGGATCACAAGTTTTGATGGAGGGCAAATAGGTGATCTCAGAAGGTCCCCTGCGTCAGATCTGAAGGGTGCAAGGTGGGGCTGGTAAGAGGCTTAGCCCAGGCTGTGCTGCCAAAGGAGAAAGGTCCTTGGAGTCTCTTCTTCACTGACATCTTTAACACATATGCACGTGCACACACATTTCCCCAAACCCTTAACACAGGCTTCTCTAGGGAAGCAGTTTTCAACTTTGCTTTACCAGCAGGTATTCATGATATTTGTCAGCTGTGTCTATCATGGGACTCACCCTCGGGGCTACCCAGGAAACATGAAATCGTGCCTGGGAGCTGCAACCATCTCTTTCTTTTCCAAAGAGAGTGCACCAGAGCTGTTCATGGGCCTGACTTGAGTCCACTCTATTTTATTTTCTAAGAAGTAAATCATTCATCAACCTGGGCAATTGAACTATTATTAGTTACCACTTACTCATAAGGTACCTCACATGGCTAATCTCATTATTTCTATGTAGAACTACTATGAGAGACCTTCTCCTAACCAAGAGGTCAGCAAACTTCTTCTGTAAAGGGTCAGATGATAAATATTTTCATCTTTGTGGGCCACATGATCTTTGTCACAACTGTTGAACTCTGCCACTGTAGCACAAAAGCAGCTATAGATGACGATGTCTGAACCGATGAGAGTAGCTATGTTCCAATAAGACTTTCTTTGCCACAGTGAGCTGGCTGGAATGGGCCCATTGGGCTGAAGTTTGTTGACCCTGCTCTAACCATCTCTTGTGAGTTCTTGGATTCAGAAAGGACCCTTCCCCAGCTAACCTCCAGTGGGTTTGTCTCCTACACATTGACCCAGCTTCTCCTCTCCAAATAAACACCTACATAGCTTATGCTTCCCTGCACATTTAATGTTATTTTACTTGCATTTCTTAAACTGCTATTTTACTTCAGCTTGAACATATTCCTAGGCCTTTTATCTTACTTTTTCTGCCCACCAGTAATACATACTTTGAAAAGCGATGTGTGTTTGAGAGTGCATTTCCTTTGCTAAAAAGAGCACGGATGCATGTATACATTTCCCAGTCAGAAATAATTACTGCCAAATAGAGCAAGGCTTCTAATTAACAAGCAAATTCCAAATTCTAAATGGTGCACCAGACTACTTAATTAGATCTGCTGCTATTCAAGTCCCCTCCTGGAAGTCTCAGGCATGGCTTTATTTCCACTTGGTCTGTTATTTTCTCTAGCCTAATGTTGGTTATAATCTAGGTCATGTTAATTATTGCCACTAAATTGTCTGTTTACCTCAGGTGGAGGCCCTCTGAGCCTACACAGTTCAGGGAATGTCAAAATCTCTCTGACTCTTAATTCTAGTAGTTTTACCTCCCAGATAACAAAATCAATACCTGACAGTGGCTTTGTTTATTTTTTCTGATCTAGGTTGTTTTCTTTCTCTCTCTTTTTCTTTTTCCTGCAACCTCTACATTTATAATATAAAAGAACATTAAAATTCAAACAGATGACACAAAAATTGGTAAGTAGCCCAGTTTTGCTAGAGAAACGAAGCCTAGGGTGAAGGTCAAGGTATCGTGCTAGGAAATGGCAGGAGAAAAGGTTGAAAAAGCAAGTGATGGGGACATTAGCAAGAGGACGTCAGAGTGCTTTCTCACTGTGCTCCTCTCTTGACTCCAATCGCTAGCTGTTTCTCCACAGCCCGGTACCTGCTAGCCATCAGCAGACCTGGAGGATGTGAACAAAGCCTCTGACCATGCTACCAGGGAGAAGCTTAGGCAGGATTTTTTTCGCTCTTGATACCAGGTCAACTGTATTAGTTTTCTATCTCTGCTGTTGCAAATAGCCACATATTTACTGGCTTAAAACCCCTTGACTTTATCTTACAGTTTTGAAGATCAGAAGTCCAAAATGGGTCTCCCTGGACTAAAATAAAAGTGTTGGCAGGGCTGAGTTCCTTCAGGAGGCTTTAGGGCAAAGTCCATTTTCTTGGTTTGTGGTCCCTTCCTTCACCTCCAAAGTCAACAGAGCAGCACTTCAAATCTCTATAAAACTCTGACTCTCAGGCTTCTACCATTCACTTGTAAAGACCCTTGTGATTAAATAGAGCCCACCCAGATAACCCAGGATAATCTTTCCACCTCAAGGTCATCTGATTAGCAGTCTTAACTCCAACCACAATCTTAATTCCCCCTTGTAATATAACATATTCACAGGTTCTTGGGATTAGGACATCTTTGGGTGGCCATTATTCTGCCTACCACATCAAGTGAGTCTAGGAGTCAACAATCAAGAGTTCTGGGGCATCTCTATGCATATCTTGTCAAAATTACTAAATTCTAAACTTAAAAATAAATTTTTATAGCATTCTAGAGGGAAAATTTAGTAATTCACACACACCATGCACACATTAGATTGGCGTTAAATTTATCTATTGAATGAATATGGAAGAGCATGGGCGCCTGCCAACTAAAATTCAAGCCATGTGTTTCCATCTAAGATATCATTCACCCATCGAGGAAAACAACATTATTCATAAATATGCAAAGATTCCAAAAATATATGATTCATGAACCTTATTCAAGGAAAATATTCAAGAAAAAAACTTTTAGCCAAACAACAAAATATTCTGAACAGAGATTAAAAGATAAAGATGAAAAGCATAAAAAACAGTGGTTAATAATGAATGTTGAAATTTATATATTGTTAAATCTAAATGAAGAATGGTAGGACCTGAAGATTAGAAATTAGATTTAAGGTATTGACTGATCTTAGTTACAGAAATATACTTGACAATTGTATCTGATGAGAAGTCTTGAGAGGAAACAAATCTTGGTTCCATAAAGTCCTCAAGAGCTGTGTTGATATTGCCTTTCTTAGCAAGACAAATAGAAAGATAAAGATATTCACATCCTGGTGACCACTGGAGCACTCTAACCAAGCAAACAAACAGTGCTGGAAACTTGCTAGAAGGGATCATGGTCTTTAATTAAACCACACCCTAGCTCAGTTAGAAATGCTGTCCTTAATTACTGATAGTTATAAGAAAAAAACAAGAATTCCTGAGACATACAAGTATTTGACAACCAGCCTTGTAAATATAATGGTCTAACCACAAAGTCTGAAAACGTTTGTTATGGGAAATTGATTTTTCTTCACTTTAGCTGTAAATTAACTCATCAGCCTTGTGATAAATAACCTACCATTCAGGATGTGAACTTTCTGGCCTGGTGATAGTGAATCCACCACACTGTGCCTGTTCTGTTTTTCAGAGAGCTGCTTTCATTTTCTTTCTTTTTTTTTTTTTTTTTACCAGTTCTCTTCCCAACAGGTATAGAAGTGATTCAAGCTGGCTCTGACAGATCTGATCCATATACAGAACGAAGCTTCTTTCTTCCACACACTGTGAGTGAAATGCTAATAACAGTCTTGTACTAAAAGTTATAAATTTAGCAATACCTAGGACTTGAGGAAACAGGAGGGAGTTAAATAAAATTAAAAGTACTCTAAATTTATCTTCTTTCTGGTATGTGAGAGAAAGCAGTAGGAAAACAGAGTATCTGAAATTGATAGGAATTATATCTTGTTTGCATATAATAGTAAAGAAATGGCATTTGATTATGAAGGTACTTGTTTACAAAGAGAAAAATACTAACATATTCTCAAAAGTTGAAATATTAAGAGGCCACATTCTCTGATCATAATCCAATAAAATTAGACTAAAAATAAAACATGCCTCCATTACTCAGAAAACAAGAAATCTACTTCTAAATAAATCTTGGATAGAAGAGAAAAATCAAAAGGAAACCATGAACTATAGAGAAAGCAATGAGGCAAAGACCACCGAATTCTATTCTAAAAACTCTAAGACATAGTGAAAACTGTACTCAGTGAACGATTATAACATTGAAAGCTTGTTGGGGTCCCCAAGACCACACGCAGGCTTGACAGTTCACTAGAAGGACTCACAGGACTCAGAAAAGCTATTGTACTCACCATGACAGTTATTGTAGGGAAGGGACATGTATTAAGATTAGCAAAGGGAATAGACACATGGGTGACGTCCAGGAGAAACCAGGCGCAAAGTTTCAGGTGTCCTTGCCTAGTGGAGCCACACAGATGTATTTAATTCTCCCAACAATAATGTTGACAACACATGCAAAATATTGCCAACCAGGAAAGCTCACCTGAGCCTCAGTGTCCAGGGTTTTTACCAGGAGTCAGTAATATAGCCATATAGTGCCTACATAACTGATCTCAGCTACTTAGAGCCAAAATAGGCATTCATCATAAATTATGTTTTTAGCATAAACTATCTGACTAAACTAGTACCATGTAGCCCAAGGCCTTATACATGCAAAAATGCTCTGATCAAGCAGAATATTCCAGTAGCTCAGAGTTCATTTCCTAGGAGCCAGCTAAGGACCAGTCCTGAAGACAGGCCTTTCTTGGGAATGCGCAGGGTTCAGCAGCTAGATCTTCAGAGTTAGCACTTTCCTGCACAAATGCCTTCATGATTATAGAAGAAATAATAAATTAAAGAAATGCAATGCTTGTTTTAAGAAATTAGAAATAAAATCAAAAACAAAAATAGCAGAAAGGGAAATTAAGAAAACAAAAAGAAATGCAAAGTCTACTGATTTGTTAAATATATTCCAAAGCCAGTTCTTCCAAAAGCCCAATAAAATAGATCAATTCTCACAAGCTTAACAGAGAAAGAAAGAGAACAAAAATATACAAGATTAGGAATGAGAAGGAAAACATGACCACAGATAAGGAAGACAGTAAAATAATTTTAAGAAAATCCTAGACATGATTTATATAAATGAAGTTCAACACCTTGAGGCAATGTGTATTTTTTGAGCAACATACAAACTTCCACAATTGATCCCAGAAGAAGTAAAAGCCATGAATAAACAAATTACCATAGACGGGATTGGAAAGATGACAGAAGATCTATTTAAAACGACAGCAGTACAAGATAGTGTCACAGCTGAAGGAAAGCCCTGTGGCAAAGAAATGCAGGTGTTGGCAGCTAAAATCCACCTGGCATTCACAGAACAGGAAGAGTGATGGAAAATGGCAGAAGAATAATAGTATCTGCCATAACTACTAGCACAAAACTATGTTCAACTGCCCTTGTAAACAGAAAAATCTAAATGAAAATAACAGACACCATGGTACCCCATAATATTGGCAATTACAAAAAGGAATAACAGACAACTATTCTGGAAGCCCGCAGGGAAAAGGATTTTCTTATATATAGTGGTAGAAATATGAATTGTCACAACCTTTTGAAAACCAATCTAGTAACAGTCATTAAAATTCAAATTAGATATATTCTCTGTTATATACTCAGTGTGTGTGTGTGTGTGTGTGTGTGTGTGTGTGTTATATGTATAAAATTTGTTTTAGCATTCCCAGTCCTAGGGATCCATCCCACGGAAACAAAATAAAGGCAACAGTCTATAGGAATATCTGTTCAGGAAGGTTTTAAAGCAATAGCAGAGTTTTGTTTTGTTTTGTTTTTTTTAAGTAAATGCCCATTAACAGAAAAATGAGTAAAGAAATTATCCCTTAACTCAGTCAAATTGACTCCTAAAATTAACCATCACAGCGTTATGATTAAAATAAAACTTCCGTGAAACAAAACAAAAACTTTTGTGAAATAAAATAAAAACAGATAATTCTAAGGGAGAATTTCTCGATGAGGAGTAATTTTGATATTTATTAGGTGTAGCTGAATTTATTACTAGAACTCTGTGATCAAATAAGTTTGGGAAACACTGAAATATATGAAACCAAATGTTTCTTTGAAACTTTCAGAGTCTTCCATGTACTAATGTGCCCTGAAAGCACCTCCCCATCCCAGTATAGGATATTATACAAAATGTTTCTAGATCTTATTTAACCACAGAATTTCCCACCCCATCCTCGGGGAGTACTTTGAGATTGTTGTAGTCCGTGGATCTTCTGTAGGGAAGGGAAAGTCACTCAAATTTTTTGAGTGTGCTAGTAAATGTTTTAGGACAATTAATGTAGCTGTGAGGTGGAAGACACTAATGGTTTTGCTTCTCAAAGACATCAATTCCCACCTGGCAGTTGAGTATTTCAAGGCTGAGATCATCAGTGGAACATTTTTTTCTTCACTTTTTCCCTCAGCTACCCCTAGTGATTTATGCAACTTCACCACTTTGTAGTTTCTTCATCTATCGTATGGGCAGAGGAGCAGAGAAGAAATTTGTGCAAATTTTCTTCCCCCTGGTGGGAAGGAGACCTCACAGGATCCTAACAGTGAATTTTGCTAGGGTTGATGTTGAAATAAACAGACCATCCCTATGGCAGTCTCAATGAATGATATTAACCTTCATTATTATAAACCATTTCACACTTATTTGTAAATGTGCCAAAGACTTTATTTTACTTTTATTCCCATGTATCTGGTAGAGAAGCCCAGCTCAATGTTCCTTTATCTCTGTCTTCTTTCTTAAACCCTACAAATGAATGAACTAATCCCTCTTCTGAACCTTTGAAGGACTTTAGCTCTAAGTATCAGTTCCGGTTGTCCAGGAAAGAGACGGCAAGATAGCCTTGGACATGCAAGAGATTCACCGGGAGAATCCCATGCAGGCAGTAAAGAGAAGCGGGAGAGAGAGTAGTTCCAGGAAATCCTCTGGATCCTGAGAAAGAGGCAGTGGGAAGGAGAGACCTCAGACTCCAGCGCAGCTCCGAAGAAGACTGGCCAGGATGATGGAGTACCCTGGAGCAGAGGTTGTTAGAGCTCCGCATTGAGCAGGGAAGGCTGGGCTCTGGGACCCATCCTCCTTGGCTGGGACCGAGGGCTTGGCCTGGGTGAAGTCTCTGCAGGGGGTCCCCAGGGATGTGTGACAGCTAATTCCACTCCAGGTCCACCGCAGGTCCCCTCCAGGAGGAAGATCTGTGCAGCACACCAGGGCTGCCACACTCTCTCTCTCATATGCTGTGTCTCACTTCCAGGCTTTGCTAGGATTATTTATGACATAGCTTACTTCCCTAACTAGCTGGTGGGTTCTGGAGCATCAGATCCATATCCAATTTATTCTTGGAAATATGCAAAGCTGTGATATACTTGGAAGAGACTCGTAACCCAAAACCAACAGTCAGAAAATGATTTCCACAGTAATAATAATTTCTCTAACGCATCATGCCTCATAGTGTGAAGTCGAGGGTTTCCTTGGCCACTGCGATTATTCCCTCGGTTGCCCTAAGCACCTTTCCAGCACAACAGTTCCCTGTCCTGACAGCCTTCTTCTGTTTGCACAAGAGTTAAAGTGTTCATGTGCTTCCTAAATACTTTTCCATCCTAGACAGCGGCATGAGGTTAAGCAAGGCCCATCATTTGCAGGAGCAGGTACCTGCTGGGTACCACATTTCCCATCCACTCAGCCCGACACTCCCATCTCACAGTATGCATGAATGAAATAGCATTAATTTTACGCATTTATCCAAACTTTACCAGGTATCTGTTAAGGGTTCAAGTTATATTATAGGTGACATGGACTACAGAAGGCATTTGCTAAGTAGTTCTAGTCTGAATAAACCAAATTCAATTTTTCCTTCTACTTACATGGTAGGTGTATAACACAAATATGCAAAAAAAATAAAATAAACTGCTGCTACCCACCCCCGGACAAGTCTGAATGATCTCTCTTCTCAACAATCCCTTTTTGCAAAATTGGGTCAGCATTGTTTGAGGGTATAGGTTTTTTTTTTCTTTTTAAATCAACATTTAAAAGTTGTTCTTTTGAACTACTGATTAAGAGCTGCTGCCCTGAAGGGCTCATAAAAAAAAATTAAAGGATTATTGTCTTCACTCTTTTTCATAATCTGGTGTCAATATTACTCACACTAGTCAAATGTTTGTTTGTATCACTAATATTGCTGTTTCGCCAATAAATCAGAGTTAGTTAAAAACACAGAAGGTGGTTTACGTACACTCAAACATACATAGAAAGAAAGAAGTATTTCCTTTGAACTATTGTATTTCAGAATGCCAGAAGCACTGTAGGATTAATGTCTAGCCTGAGAAAGGAGAGACCGAGAATTAACTTTTTACTGAGTGTTATTTTATTTAAAAAGAAACACTATTCTTTCATTTGCCCCAGTCGCTCATGCCACATTTATGAGATTATGAATCAATAAATACTTTTGAGTTCCCATTCAATCATTTATAACACAGAAGACCCACTTCATAAAAGAAATCCCGGCTAGAATTTTTTAAATTGTCTACAATAAAGATCACGTGAGCTGACATTTATGAATACTAGAGGCTTTACAAGCTGAATCCTGAGCAAGTTGGAAAATCTCTTCTGCTGCACATTTGTTTGAGGATGAAGAATTGTCCTCACACCCAAGAGGTGAGAATTTCATTTCCCTATGAAAGAAAAAGAGGAACATTGACCCATGCGAAACCTTTGAAAATCAGAAGCTGAAAATAACTACAACCCCACGTCACTATTGAATAATCTGGAAAGCTTCGTTTAATTTTTAATGTGTACGATGATTGCAATCTAATTTTTAAACTTTCCAATGCTTATATCTTGCTAGTAGCGTTCTGTGAGTTAACAAGGAAGAAGCATCTATTAGAGTAGACACATTGCCACATGGCTGTCAGTATATGCATGCCACTGGACACCTTTGTGTCCCATGCAGTGCCAACTGCCTTCACTTGCGTTAAGCTGTAGAAAATAGAAGCTATCAAATTTTGACACCTGCAATTCTGCTAATCCTTCATTTCAGTAGAAGAACAAATCTGATTTAGCCACCGTGGAAGTTCTAAGGAGATAGTGGTGATTATGAAACTTCTGTCCCCTGACAGCTACGCTCAGCTAAAAAAAATAGTCCTTTAAGAAAATGTGACGGTGCCCCCTTCCTTCATCCCTCAAATATTAGGTTTGCACCTAGTGAATGAAGTCAAATAACATATTGCTGAAAATCTCTTGAAGGCAAGATTGAGCTGAAGACCTGCGTGGCCTTCACATCTGTGGTTTCACCTCTGCTTCTCGGGTCTGATTGAAATGAGTTTTGGAGATTGCAGTTCAGTCCCTAGAGGGCCCTACAGGATAGTAAATCCACATCCAAAAGCCGTTGTGTGTAGGAATTTGTGCTGATTTTATGTGACAGCCTGTTTCCATTTAGACAGGTTCAAGTACCACAGAGCGGAATCACTCCTCTCCTTGCAAGATTAAAAGCTTGGCCATTTTGGAACAGAATCTTCACCTGGCATTGCACTGCTTTTTGTTTTCCCAGAATTCATAGAATCTTTGTTTCCTGATGACAGCAAACATTTCCCCATTCTTTCACCTCCATTTCTCCTTGCAGAACAGAAAAGGTATCATAACTAGGAAACTAGCTGGTTCAAAATGGGTTCCTTTGTTTCAGTTATAAAAGAGAATTATTATACAAGCCTCCAACAACAACAAGTAGCAGCTTCGAGAACTAAGAAGTGTCATCTCCTGAGGAACAATATTGTCTACTCAATGGGTCTTTCTTTTCTGCATATCAATGAATGAAACATTTTTTCTTGCATTTAACTCCTGGGAAATCCATTGGATTTAGTGGGAAAATAAATTAAGAAGAAGGCTTTTAAATCTTAACTAATTTCTTCCACGTGCATTAGTGTTCAGGAAATCCTAAAGGAGACAGGTTAATTGAAAATTCATTACAATCTCTAAAGCAGTTGAGGATTATGACAATCGCAGGTTATTTATCTGTTTAGGATTTGTACACAGTTCAATCCCAATAGTAAAAGTAGAAGATAGTGATTCAAAGAACTTCTGATGAATACTACGTCGTAAGCTGAGTAGCAAAGCTTAACAGCAAGGGTTCTGAAGTCACAAAAGTTGAATCCTGAGTTGAAATCCTGGTGGCTTCTCCTTTTTTTAGCAGCTCTGGCTAAATGATTAACCTTCTCAACATCTCAGTTTTCTCATTTTTAGAATGGTGAGTGTAGGACACCTCTTTGTCGTGTCTGCTTAGCCCAGATAGTGTCCTTTCTCTAAGTGTGGCCCCCTCCTCATATGTCCCTCCTTAGACTGCGGCGTTGGCACCCAAGTGGGGTTTTCCCCCCAGCTTTACTGAAACAAATAAAAGTTTGATTGACAAAAATTGCATGCATTTAGGTGCACAATGTGATGTTTTGTATATGTACACATTGTGAAATGATTACCATAATTAACGTATCTGTCACCTCACATAGTTTCCATTTTCTGCGTATGCGTGAGCATGAGAGTATGCGTGAATGTGTGTGTGTGTGTGTGTGTGTGTGTGTGTGGTGAGAACACTCAAGATCTACTCTCTCGGCAAATTTCGAGTATACAATACATAATTACTGAGTAGACTCACCAAGCTGTGCATTGAGTCTCCAGATCTTATTTATCTTCTCTGTACCTGAAAGTTTCTACCCTTTAACCAACATGTCCCCATTTCCCCAAGCCCACCCCGGACAACCACCATTTTACTCTCTGCTTCTGTGAGTTTGACTACTTTAGATTCCATGTAGACTGGCACGGTGGCTCACACCTATAATCCCAGCACTCAGGGAGGCCAAGGTGGGAGGATCGCTTGAGGTCAGGAGTTCAAGACCAGCCTCAGCAAGAGCAAGATCCTGTCTCTACTAAAAATAGAAGGAAATTAACCAGGAAACTAAAATAGAAAAAATTAGCCCAGCATGGTGGCGCATGCCCGTGGTCCCAGCTACTTGGGAGGCTGAGGCAGGAGGATCACTTGAGCCCAGGAGTTTGAGGTTGCTGTGAGCTAGGCTGATGCCATGGCAATCTAGCCTGGGTGACAGAGGGAGACTCTGTCTCACAAAAAAAAAAAAAAAAAAAGAGATTCCATGCATAAGTGAGATCATGCATTATTTGTCTTTCCATGTCTGGCTTATTTCACTTAACATAATGTCTCTCAGTCTTCATTCATGTTGTTGCAAATGGGCAGGATTTCCTTTTTTATTTAAAGGCTGAATAATACTCATTTTTTGTGTGTATGCATTTGTATCACATTTTCTCTATGCATTTATCCATTCAACACTTGGGTTGTTTCCATACCTTGGCTATTGTGAAGAAGTTGGCAGCCACATTTGTACTCTGTGACTATTATCTGGAGTGGATGTTTGCCCCAAACCAGGACCTTCAGCTTTCCTCTCTCCGAAGTTGTACTTGGGATGAAGCAGCTGCCATAGAGTCTCTGCTTATGACTGGAGCCAGAGAATGGTGGGGTAGCATGAGCAAGGGAAAGCAGAGGAAAGGCAGACAGCAAAGAGAAAAGAAAGTAGAAGCCAGATGTAGAAATCAAAGTCAATGTGGTTCCAGAAGGAGAGAACATGACTGAAAGGGGGACTGTCTTGGTATCCTATGGCTTTCCATTTCTTGGCTTAACTCACAAATGTCAGTAAATTTCCTTTTTTGGTGCAAGATATTTTACAGTGAATTTCCTATTAATAGAAAATGCCCAATATAAGGCTAATAGTACCTATATATGAAGGCGATTGTGAACGTTAAGCGGTAGCTATTTTTATGTCACTTATCCTGTGAGTAAACTGTGAATACACTTGCAATAAAGACCAATATTAAAGGGAGATTTTAAAGTAAGTCCAGTTAATAGAGGGAAGCTGTAAATTAATAGCAAATATAACTGTTATAATTTATTCTAATGTACTTTCCTAAAAACCCAGATACGAAATTTCTGTAATGTATCTTTCTCATTGCTAATGGGCTACAGGGCTCTTATTTAGGTACATGTGTGTGCATGTGAGTATGTATGTGTTATGTGCATGTGTGTGTGTGTGTGTGTGTGTGTTGTAGATGACAATAATGCATTTTCATCTGTTACTGAATTCAAATTATAATTATATTAAGGGTTGCTTAATATCATCTAATGAAGATTACATTAGATTTCATTACATGCTTTTTCTATTGAGGCAATCACTAAATAAGCTGCAAATTGCTAGTTGTATTTATGAATGCTAACAGTTTCAACTAAAACTGAGTAGTTAGCAGCGGCATTTAATACTTTAGAATTGTGTTTGACTAGTGGCAATCTCAGAGAAACATTTCTTGGTCTTATCCTTTATTGTATAGAGTCCCAAAGCAGGGACTTTCCAACAGTGCAAGTCACCAGATTGAGGATCTCACTTGGTTTCCTTCCGTCTGTGTGGCACGTCAGCCAGTTCTTGCCTGAGCCCAGCTCTTTCTTGTAATACTTTGCTAAATATAAGTGGTAACAATGAACGCTCCTGATGTTCTGTTTTCCAAATTCTCTCCTTAGAGCTAGATTTTCAGTAGGCATTTTGTCTTCTTTCCAAGTTATTGCAGGGACAGTTTTGCAAAATGTTTCGTTCAGCATAACGAGCCTTTCCAGTCATCGAGTTGGCTATAGCTGCTTCCCATGGCCTCCAGGGAACCAAAAATAAGTGGAGAGAAAGAGGCAGGAGAAGCAGCAAAAAATTAACTGGTCTTGATGATTATGTCTAGGAAGGAACTTGGGTAAAAAATCAGAGGTTGCTGTGAGCTAGGCTGACACCACGGCACTCTAGCCTGGGCAACAGAGTGAGACTCTGTCTCAAAAAAAAAAAAAAAAAGAAAAAGAAAAAGAAAAAAGTATAAGATATTTTACAATGTAGTCTCGATTAATTATAATGTAAATATAATTGCAGTCTCTTTAAATATATAATAATGACTTTATTTCATATTTCATATTTGCATATCATCAGCTTTTAGGATTTTCTCCTTGACATATCTCTGTTGCACATTTTAAAGGATATAAGAGAAATCTGTGAGAGACAGTAATAATAATAATAATAATAATGGCAGCAGTGGCTACATGTATTGAGTCCTTATGTGCTTACCACTGCGCAAACACTCTTCATGGATCATTTAATCTTCCCTACAGACCAATGGGTAGGCGCTGTTAATAATAGCTGCCTAACTCCAGGGGGCGCCACTCATATATATTAGTCTATATTAATTGTACCTCCTAGAGTTGTGAATTGCAAAGCCTGGATAGCCAT
This sequence comes from Indri indri, assembly GCA_004363605.1. Taxonomy (NCBI): domain Eukaryota; kingdom Metazoa; phylum Chordata; class Mammalia; order Primates; family Indriidae; genus Indri; species Indri indri. The sequence continues at coordinate 23,925 of RJWJ010009354.1, forward strand.
TCATTCTCACATTACAGATGAGGAAACAGGGTCAGAGAGAGAGAAGGAAAAAAACTTTCATAAAGCGAAACTTGTGCCAGAGACTCTCTTTGTTGAGGAGATAGGATTAAAATCAATTCTTTTTTAAAAGACTAATAACAATTGTGCTGTCAAGTATTAAAGTAAGGAAATGAAATTTAGCAAGAGTCTACAATTTCTGTCTATTCCTGAGAATCTGCCTTTACATGGATGGTAAAGCCTTCATCTACCAACCAACAACCAGGCACAATTAGGGGTACTTCATTCGTGTTTCCATAGTCCTCTGGGCATTTCTCTATTATCACATCACTGCATTATACTGTATTATGATTTTTTAACATATTAGCCCTCTCCCTAGAATCTAAGTTTCTTAAGAGCAACCTATCCCATGTTTGTATCTCTAGCAATTAGCATATAATACACATTCCACTAATATTTGGAGAATTAATAAAAGAACATTAGTTTTCATATAAAAGTATATGCTAGGTTTTAAAATTAGTTTTCTACCAACCACATTTAAGAACCCAAACCCCAGTACATTTCAGAAGCCAAGCTTAAAGCAAATGAAGGAAACTGTTAGTTGACAGACTATGGCAACTTTCTATAATAATTTCCTTATCATGAAATCCTAGGAGCTGAGCTCTATATGGTTATTTGGCAAAAACCAGTATCACATACATCACAGTAAGACAAATTTAACAGTAAAACACAATGTGTTCTTTTATTATAGTTCTTATTGTTCATTTCTTCAAGTTTGGACTAATTTGAGCTTTTAGGTTATTTAATGTTGAAGAAAAAAATTTATTTACAGTTTACAGCCAACTACAGATGGTCCCCGACTTATAATGGTTCGACTTAAAATTTTCCAACTTTACAATGGGTTTATCAGGACGTGAGCCCACCGTTAAGTTGAGGGGCATCTGTTTTCCAAAAGTTTTTAGGACAACTTGAAGAAATAATTAGCTGTATCTAAAATCCAAGAGCCATTCTGCGTCCGAAATGTCCTCTCCCCTTCCCCACCTCCCCCCATCTTGTACAAAATAGTCTCCACTGGTTTGTTGATTTGGGGAATGAAGGCAAGAACTTTAGATATAAGGACAAAAAATCTCTAAGAGCAGGTGTCTCTGGGACCTCTTCTGGCTCCTGGCTGATGGCTAAACAGGCACAGCTCCCAGCAAGAGGAGGGAGTTAAGCCTATCAATTCAGCGCATCTAATACACAGCTGAAACATTGGCAACTTAAAGAATATGACAGCTTTAAGCTTTCAGACTGTAGACATATGAAAAATAAAATGAGAATGAGATAATTGTCTCCTCAGGAATCTGCTTACATGAAGTGTCTGGGGAAAGACAGATGTTATGTTTAGTGTCAGAAGTGCCATTTTCATTCTGCTCTTTATTAAACAAAGGTGCTTTGGAATCCCCTGTGTCTCAGAGATTGACAGGTCACACCTCCAAGTGTCTAATATCATGCAAACACTTTTGCTGCATATCTATTGAGGAACTAGAATGAAAAGTCGAACTTGTCACTTGTGATGGAATAAGTACGGGGCACGGTTTGTTTTCGTGTCTTGCCTTACAACGGTGCCAATGTTGAGAGCTCACAAAATGCTTGTAGGTACGTGGCTCAACCAGGAAATTTTATGAAGTCATAAAGGTCAGAATCCATTTGTTCCAGCAGTTGCTATGTAGAAGAAAGAAAAACATCCTTAGACTACATTTTCTAAAGGCATACAGAAGAAATCACAGACTTTTGAAGACCAAAGGATTCTGATGTGTTTGATTCACTGCGGTAAATTCATTGAATGATATTGTGGAAGAGGACATCTGCTGACTTCCATCCCTTGCTCAATTTCCTAATTTGCATCCAGAGGCCATATAGGCTGCTTAAAAGCTAGCTCAAAAAATGAGTTATAATAATAAGAATTTTGTGAAGTGTTTGCAGACTGCATTTCCTGCCAACTCAAAATAGCACTCGCTGGTTGACTACAAATATGCCACTGTACAGCAAAAACACTAGAAAAATTATTATTCGGAACCAAATAAATAACTGACTCGAGAGCTATGTAGGTAAGTAATGCTCTTGTTCTCCACCTCGATTGAGGAGACAACATCTAGCATGTTGCTTAAGAAGGAAGTTTGTTTTCTGAAATTCATGACTAATTATATTGTGGTTATATAAGAAAATGACCTTATTCTTAGAAAATGCTTCCTGATTTAGGGCAAAGGATTGTGATTGCAACCATTTACCCTCCAATCAAGTGGTGATTCCATGTGAAGGGGTATATGGGGAATCTATTATACCATTCTCGTAAATATTTTGTAAATTTGAAATCGTTCAAAATAAGAAGTTAAAAAATGTGGTTTCTCCAGTCTTCCACTTATCTGTTGTATAATCTACTTCAAGTTACTTGCTGTTTTGAATTTTCAATTTTCTTACCCATGGAATGAGGCTAAAATACCAGTGACAACCACAAAGAATTCAATGCAATAATAATTCAAGAAAAGTTAATAATAGCTTAATACAAATCTTAACAGTAATTTTCTACTTGTGCCTGATTAGAGTTTTGGTTTTGGTAAGTTAACAAGCAGCTGAGTCTTTTACATGATACTGACTGTGATGAGAAAACATGCCGCTACCACCTTTATTAAATGGCCATCATTGCTCAATGATACTTGGTTTTTGTAAATGCAAACATTGCAAAGCAGGCTAATACAGAAGTGCTCTGTTTAATTACAAAATAATTATATACCCAAAGCTATTTATTAAATGAAACTGAATAGATTGGAAACTTATTAGACCTTAAAACTTTTTTAGAAACTGTGGAATTTTTAGTAGCTTCTCAAAACACAGAGAAGACAGACAAAAAATAGGAAGCAAAGAAATGTTTCCTTACATTTTCCCAGATGTAGTGAAAATGTTAAAAATTGTTTTTGGCATGTATAGGCAATGAAGCCTATTGCCATTATCACTGTGTCATGGAGCTGGGAGAACTATTTTATCAACAGAGAAAATAAGCATTGGCACCTTCTCTGGAGTAGGCTGATGCTTGAGTTATAATTAAAACCAGTTCTGTTTTTCGCATAGTAGATTATTTTTCTGATCCTCATGAGAGCTATAATTAATTACTCTAGCAACTTCAATGTCTAACTTTAATTCTACCTAGAAATATTTTGACAGGCTGACAATAAGTATGTTAAAATAGCTAAGCAACAGGTTGCTTTTGCCTTTGAAACACCGAGCGTATTAATCTATGAAGATATTCTGTAGGACAGGCACCTCCATCTGCATTTCTTAGCATGAAGGAAAAGAACAAGGGAGATTAAATATATTCATGGCCTCAACTGGAAGCTGGTACTAGACTGGACCAGGCCAGTACTGGAACTGACCAGATAATCTTCTAATTATGCGCCATTTATAAAGAGCTGCACATTCAGAAAGTAAAATCCATTTACGGTGGAGACAAAAAGCATTCAAAATCCAGGCAATTGCCCCCGATGAACTTTACATTCCCCTGTGACCAGATACCTCTGTTCTCTTGACTCTCAGAGAGGTAGAAACATCACATCCCTGCCGAAGAGTTTTTAAAGCTCGAACTTTTTACGAAGTTATATCATACACCCCCACTGCATCCTGTTTACGAAATTCTAATTTTAAAGATCCCGGGTGACTACATACATTGTCATTCAAAGTGGACAGCTCTGAGAATGAAAAGGGATACAGTAGGATTGTCTGAGCAAACCAGGATATATGATTACACTCTTTTACGAATAAACTTTCAATAAGCTGTTGACTTAGTGATGCAAAAGGAAAGAATGCATTCTCATCAGAGATGTTTATTACTAGGGAACCAACCATTCCCTGTGATTAGAATGGTGCTGATGATACATAAGGAATTCTCAGAAGAGTAATTTGGGCGAATACCTAATGAAAGGGAAGCTGTCAGCATTGGGCTTTTTAGACAAAGTTGTTAAAATATCACTATATTTGCTCAAAGATCAGTAGGCCCAGAAAATCTCCTGCAAGATACAGTCTTAATAGCTATTTCTAAGACTTCACACATGAGCAAACATTTCATTTCATGTATTTGATGGAAAACTAATCAAGTTATTGTCTTATAAGAGAGACAAATAAGAATATCAAATACTACATATTACATTTCAATATAATACAGAGGATGGATCATTGCCCAAAAGGAATTTTTTAAAAGGTATCATTCATAGAAGAATTGTTTCTAGAGTGAATGAATTTTGTGTTTAATAACCACTTTCATGGGAAAAAAAAGTAAATGTCACCCACAGCATATTTTCTCAGTGATCAGCAGGATGGCATACTAAGAAGTTTCAGGGCTTTGAGAGAAAGACCATGAAATTTGGAGCCAGAAATGCTTGAACTCAAACTCTAGTTCAATCACTTAGTATAAGTGGGAAATTACTTGTGGCAAATACGGTTAGGTGCCCATCCAGTGTCATCTATTCCTCCATTCTTCTTTCCCAACGAAACCCTGAATTTGTTCAGGTTAACATTTGTCCTGTTTGGAGCCCATGTGTTCCAGGGATAGGACTAAATACAAAGGTTACATCCACAATGCCTTTGCCAGTGTTAGTTTAAGAATAAGCACATGGCCAATTTGGATCATTAAGAAACAAGGAAAGGTTTGCTGAGTGAAAATATCAGTGAAAATATATGAGTGAAAATATACTCGGTGAAAATATACTCAGTGAAAATATCTTCTGAAAATGAAGGTGAACTCAACACTTTTTAAACATACAAAAGCTTAAAGAGTTTATCACCAGGAGCCTGGCACTATAAGAAATGTTAAAGAAAGTCCTTCAGAGAAATACTAATCATTGAAAACCTAGATCTATGCAAAATATAAAGAATGCTGGAAATGATAAATATTTCAGTAAATGTAATTTTTTTCTTTCTAAAAATATTTTTAAAAGATAACTGACAATTTAAAGCAAAAAAATAATAATGTCTTAGTGGGTTTATAATATATGTGGAAGTAAAATGTACAGCATTAAATGCTAATGGTATAAACACCAAATAAAAGGCAGATTCTCACATTGTGTAAATAAGCAAAACCCAACTGCATACTGTTCATGAGAAAATAACTTTAAACATAAAGAAACAACTTAAAAGTAAAATAACAGAAAAATAGATGTGCTAACACTAATACAAAAAAGCTGGAGTGACTATAATAATATCAGACAAACTAGATTTTAGAGAAAAAAGTATGGATAAAGACGATCATTTCAGACTGGTAATGGGGTCATTGATTAAGAGGACACAACAATCCTGAACATTCATGTACCTACTAACTGAGTTTCAAAAAACACAAAGTGAAAATTTATTGAACTGTAAGAAGAAATAAATCCACAATTATAGCCAAAGACTTAGCACTCTTCTCTTTAAAATTGATAGAACAAGTATACAGAAAATTAGGAAAGATAAAAGACTTGAATAACAATATACATCAATCTGATGTAATTGACAATTAGTAAAACATTCCACCCAACTCCAGCAGAAAACTCTTTCTTTTCAAGTGCACACAGAATACTTACCACGAAAGACCATATTCTGGGCTGTAAAAAATTCTCAATAAATTTAAATGGCTTCAAATCATTCTAAGCATGGTCACTGACCACACCAAAATTAATTTAAACTGATCTATAGTAACATATCTGGGAAAATTCAGAAATATTTGAAAACTACACAACATGTGTTTAAATAACCCATGATACAAACAAGATATCAAAAGGTGGTTAGAAAGTATTTGGGAATGAATAAAAATTAAAAACATGACATACCAAAATTTGTGGGAAACAGCTACAAGTTTTTAGAGGAAAATATAGCCCTAAATTCCCATGTTAGAAACAGAATGATACCGCTAGTCAGTGACTTTAAGAAACTATAAAAGGAAAAGAAAATGAAACTGAAAGAAAGAAGAAGAAAGGAAATAATAAAGACCAGACCAGAAATCAGAGACCCAAAAGCTGGTTCTCTGATAAGATCAATAAAATTGTTAAACATCTAGCCAGGCAGACCAGAGGAAAAGAGCAAAGACACAAATTACCAATACGAAAAATAAGATGGGGAGTTCATTGCAGACTCTACTAAATTAAAGGATAAGGGAATATTACGAATAACTTTATGACAATAAATTCCACAACTTAGATGAAGAGTATAATTCTCTGAAAGACAGAAACTACCAAATGTCACTCAAGAATAAATAAATAGATAATCTGAATGGCCTTATATCAATTAAAGACATTGTTCAAAATTAAAAATTGTCACTCACGGAAAATTGTGGGCCAGATGGTTTCACTGGTGAATTGTACCAAACGTGTAAGGAAGAAAATACCAAACTTATATAAACTCCTCCAGAATACCAAAAAACAAAACACAAACAAAAAAACTTTGAAAAAAGAGTAAGATTGGAGTGCTCCCATTGTTTTATTTCATGACTTATAAAGTTATAATGATCAAAATGGTATGATATAAGCATAAAAATAGACAAATAAATCAATGAAACAGAATAGAGTCCACAAATAAATAAACCCAAATATAAATCAATTTATTTTCAACACAGGTACCAAGCAATACAATAGGGGAAAATCTCTTCAACAAATTCTACTGGAACAATTGGATAAACTTATGCAAAATATGAACTTTGACCCTTACCTCAAACCCTAACTAAACACATACAAAAAATAATTAACTGAAAGTAGTTCATAGGCCTAACTGTAATAGACACACTATAAACCTTCTAGAAGAAAACATAGGAGAAAATCTTAGTGACCCTTGGGTTTGGCAAAGATTTCCTAATTTACGCAAAAACACAAACTATAAAATTTAAAAATCAATATACTAGACTTAAGTAGAATGTAAAACTTTTACTATTCAAAAAGAAACTCTTAAGAAAATGTAAAAGCAAACCATGGACTGAGAGGAAACAGTTACAAAACATATGTCTCACGAAAGACTTGTATCCAGAATATCCAAAGATCCCTTGTAAGTCAATTTTAAGAAAAGAACCCAATTGAAAATGGCCAAAATATTTGAACAAACACTTCACCAAAGATATCTGGAAGGTAAATAAACACATGAAAAGATCATCATAGGGAAATGCAAATTAAAATCAGAATAAGATACAACTATACATACAATAGAATGTCTAAAATTAAAAAGACTGCCCATACCAAATTTTGTCAAAAATGTAAGGCAACTGCAACCGGCATACACTGCTGATAGAAATATGAAGTGTTACAACCACTTTGGAAAACAGTTTGGTAGTTTTTTAAAATGTTAGACACACATTGACCATGTAACCTAGTCATTTCCCCCAAGGAAATAAATAAAAATACAGGTTCACACAAAGACTTGTACACAAATGTCCATGACAGCTTTATTCATAATACCCAAAAACTGGAGATGTTAAAATGTACATCAACAAGAGAGTGGATAAACAAATTGTGTTATGTTCATATAACACAATTCTGCTCAGTAAATAAAGGAATGAACCATTGACACACAAACATGAGTGAATCTTAATATTACTATGTTGAGCGAAAGAGCAAGACAAAAAAAGAAATACACATAGTGTGATTCCATTTATATAAAATTCTAAAAAATGTAAATAGTCCATAGTATAAAAACGTCTGTAGAAAAACAGGTCAGGGATGGCCTGGGGGCCAGGGTGGGATAGACAGGGAGGAGGATGAGGGAGAGATTACAAAACAGCATAAAAAATCAAAACATTTTGGGGCAATGGATATGATATGTACATTGTCTTGATTGTAGAGATGGTTCCATGGGTGTACATGTGTAAACTTTAAGTATGTGCAGTTTATTATATGTCAGTGATATCTGGTATTGATTTTTCTTTTCATTTTGTAATTGCATAATGGAAATCATAGTGGTTTTAGAGTCAGACATGTGAGATTGAATGCTAGACCTGCCATTATAATGTAACCTTACATAAGTTACTTATGGCTTTGAGTCTCAGCTTCTATATTTATTTATGTGGTAGTAAGGATATTTTATGTGAGGATAAGAATACATGTGTCAAAGGTTTGCTGTATTAAACATGATAACATGTATATTTTTATTCTTTATCCCTAAACCCACTCCGATTACCCTCTCCCTTTATGTATTTGATATGAGGCTTTGAACACATATGTATGCACGCATGCATGTGCTTTAAGGTAATTAAATGGCATCGTGCTAAAGCTCTTATTTTTCCCTTTATGTTAAATGTTAAGGATCTATCCTTGTTGCTCTATATATGTCCAGTAAGTTGATTTTAACTGCTGTATTGAATTCCACACTATGTGTACACCAAAGTTAACTCATTGACTCCCTAAGAGATGGACACCTGTGTGTCCAATTGTCTGCAACCACGAAACAATAACGAAATAAATATTTTAATACTTGTTTGTTTTTTTGTGTGTGTGGCCCTGCACAAGAGGTTCTTTAAATATATATCTGAGAATGTAACTGCTGATCTATAAAACAGACATATGATTAATTTTACTAAATCAGTGCTTCCAGATTGCTTTCCAAAATGGTTCAATTTGCTTATGCTATACTCCACCAGCACTTGAAATTAACAAGCTTACTAATTTTTGCCAATACATATGGCATCTCAATTTGCATTTCTCAGATTACTAGTAAGTTTGAGCATCACTTCCTGTTCTTATTACCTACTCAGCTTCCCCCTTTGTAAATCACATTCTTATCTTTCACTCATTTTTATATTGGGTTTCCTGTCTTTTACTTGTTGATTTACAGTTCCTCGAAATGTCTCTCTATTAATGTCATTAATTTTAAGCATTGCTAAAAACTATTTCAGTCTGTCATTAGCCTGTTAACTTTAAGGTGTCTTTCATTGTCTAGAAATCTTTCATTTTAATATAGTCATGGCCATCACTTCTTAACTTAATTCTTTAAAATATTATTTTGGGGTCATATTTAAAAAGTACAGTTCATCACCTATATCTGACCTAATTCTTCTGTATTTTCGTCTATTAGCTTTATAGTTTTACTTTTTAATCCATCTTTAATCTATCTGGCGTCCAACTTTTTATATGGTACAATGTAGGCATTTATTTTTCTCCAGATTGTGATCCAGTGTTCCAATACCATCTGCAAAAGAGTTTCCCATCTCTATTATGTAAGTGGAGCATCTTTATCATACATCACTCACAGTTTTTTTTTTTTTAATAAAAAGAAGAATGCTTCTAGAAGTGTGATGTCCCAGAATAAGAAAGGGCAAGGGACATATTCCTACCTATCCACTCTCAGGAGGGTAATGGTGACACTGCTGACTATGCAGTCAGCCCTATGAAGCCACACGCAAATAGAAAAACTTAAACACATCTAGCAGCTCCAAATGGATTTTTTGGATCAAGTATAAAGAAAGAAAGAGTCTTGCTAGGTCAAGTGCATCAGACATATCAGGTGGATTCCTGCAATGCCTTCAATGTTTAGTTGCCTAATAATGTGTTTCCATGTCATGTTAAATAAATAAAAAGTTTTGAATGTCATAACTATATTATACATTACATTATAACTGTACTTCTCCAGTAGCTATTTAAGATGTTAGTGGACCTGTTATCCACAAAATTTTCCAATTTTGCCAAAGCTTCCTGAAATTCATGGAATGATTTAAGGTGCTTGACATGATATAATATTTAACTGGTACATTTTTTTGTAAGCAAGGAAAAAATATAGGAAAAACCAGGTCTGATTTATGGCTTATTTCAGTATTCTATACACAGAAAGTCCTCAGAAAGAAAAGGTCCTTGCCTGATTACCTGGCTGAGAGCCCACATATTTACTGGGTTAGAATTTACATGCAGAGGGAAATCTTTTGTGAAAGTCATGATCTATTTGTCATTGCCTTTTGTTCAAAGGAAAAAACACCCAACACTTCAAGGACTATTACACTGTGCAAAAATTAACTCTATGCAACTCTTCATGGAGTCCTTTATGGGGACCATACAGTAGCACTATGGACTATGTACTTAAAGGAATATTTCTGCCTTACCCTTGGATTCAATTGAAATTTATTTTGGAATCTTATTATTCTGTTATGTTGCCCAGTGATACTGAACAACAAGTAGAAAATAGAACAGAGCAAGCTAGTATTTCCCTTAAAAACTGGTTGTGTGTGGCATTATGAGCCAGAATCTTAACTAAAGGGCTACCATTGTCCAGCAGTAATATTCAGACTTTCCATTTTTAATCCCCCGGATATACTTGAACTTTAAGAGTAGAAGATCAAATTCAATCCATCTAACATTTAAATAATACTCATCATACATGTAGATTTCTTGACGGTGTCACAGTCAGACTTGGCAGTGGTTACTGTACAAATCTAGAAGATGGAGTTCATCGGTTTTTTTGTTCTTGTTATTGTGTTGATCTGGGCGAAAAATTTGCAGTAATTCACCAGCACAGAACAAAAAAGAACTGTGATTTATATTTTACAATGTACATAGCTGATACGCTGTAATGTCAAAATTCATGTTCCTAAAATCATATTTTAGGAAGTTCTAAGTAATGTTCTGTTTTGGAACTAAAGGACATGATTGGCACAACACTGGGGGACATGCAGAAGGTCATGCTCTACTAGGACAGAAATGTTACGATGTGACATAGTTCACTTCCTTTTGTTCTCCACAACACACTGACTACACTAGAGAGTGTAGGGAAGCTTAAATAATGTCCAACAACCCCCATCTCTTGTGAAATCACAGCAACTACAGACCCACTTGAGAAAGAGAGACAAAGAATGCACATACTCTATGCGATACATACAAAATACGACAGAACGTCAATTTTGGCAATGCAGCGTATCAACTGTAAATTATAAAACATAAGTCACCAATGTTTTTTCTTTTGCAATGGTGAATTATTGCAAGTTTTCCACCAAGACTAAAACAAAAACTATCAACTCCATCTTATAGATTTGTAGATAAATCACCACTCAGTCTGACTGTGACACTCTCAAGAAATCTCTGGGTATCTTTTCAACCAAAGACTTTTGGCTAATTTGAATCTAGGTAGGATGGTTGTAAAATTTCGAACATGCTTTTAGGATGGCAATACAAATGTTAAACACAAGACATAAGCTTCAGATGTGTTCATGTGGAAAGGTCTGCAATTTTTCTCCACACACACACACAAAAAAACTACACAAACATTTTTTTCTACTGAACTTTGTGAACTAAAAATAAAATCCTAAGCCCTTTTCTAACTGAACGGACCCCTCTGGGTCAAAGGTACCCCAGAAACACCTTTTTTTTCTTTTTCTTTTTTTATTTCAGGGTATTATGAGGGTACAAATATTTTGGTTATATTTTCTGTCTTTGCCTCACCCAAGCGAGGGTTAGAGGCACGCCCTTCCCCTCTACAATGCTCACTGTGTCCTTTAGTTATGAGTTTACCCCCCCCATCCCCCTAAACCCTGGAGAATATTACTGCCATGTGAGCACCATAGTGTTAATCAGTTAGTGCTAATTTGATGGTGAGTACAAGTGGAGCCCATTCTTCCGATCTTGTGATACCTCACTTTGGATAATGGGCTCAAGCTCAATCCAGGAAAATATAAGAGGTGCTAGATCATTGTCATTTCTTATAATTGAGTAATATTCCATTGTATACATACCTTAAAACTGAGTTCACAGCCGTGACAGGATGGGAGAGATAAAGCACAATTACAAGCATGTGACTTCCCCTCATAAATATTCATGGTCTTCCTATAGCTTGTTGGATTTGTATATTTGACCACCCACTCAGCATACAGTCCTGATGCCTTTTGTCTCTTCTTTGAATTACATGCCTGGTTTTTGATTTGGGATCTGCTTCCCCACCTGTTGGAATGGCCACCCACCAGGCTGCTACCCTTTATGAGAAATAAAGCTCTCCTTTTTCCAAAGTATAAACCTTGTTAATTAATTTTTTTTTCAGTTAACAACTTTTACCAGAAGTTGAGTATCATCATGCTCCTTGATCTCATACCATTTTTAATATTTCTGAAATTCATATCGGTGACACTGGAGATTCTGTTTTGATGTTCTAAAGAAAACGTCCTAAGTTAAATAGAATGTTATATGGGAAAAACTTAAGTAAGCTCTAAATGTCTTAATCATAAGTGATTTTTATTAAAATAACATACAAAGTCTCCACATTGTATATTTAATTATTTCAGTAGATTCTACTACTTTTACTCATTGATCATATGTTTCCAATATCATCAAAAAGAAGTTGCTTAAGTTTCTACTTGCCATAAAACATTCTGATCTATTTTTAATAATTCATTGCTAGTATCGTGATTTAAACATTACCAATCCTGCTAACAGATTATTTAAGACTAATTAAATCCATTAGGAGCAATAGAAAAAAGTTACCTATTCACCACCACAAGAAGAAAGATAATAAATAAGTTAGACTTCATGTAATAAAAATCATTTTCCTTTTAGAAAATATTTATATATGAACTTTTGAGCAATTTATGAAGCTAATAAGTTTCATTTGCTATAAAAGAACAAAGGAACATATGAACTAAAAATAACATCACCAATGTCAATTCCAAAATAAAGATGTACTTTATCGAAATGAACAATTTACATCAGAGTGTTCTCGAAAGTGAGCATTTAGTAAAATAATAATCTGGCTCAGGTAAGAATCAAAATTTATAATTATTTTGGCATGCTGACCTGGTCTGCTACATTTCTATTTCCAGTCTTCTCGTAAAGGTACGATGAACAGGAAATTATAATTACTTAAGTTAAGTAACTTATTCAGTAGATGCAGGAGTGACCAATATGAACAGGTATCATCATAACATAAGGGAGTGGTGTGAAAATGCTAATATTCAGAATCTATTCAAGTTTTATTTTATATTGATGTCTACATCATGAGTCTTGTTTCTCATGTAAGCATACATCTTTCCTGGTGATGTAAGTGACTCTATGAATAGATTTCAATGAAACCTGTGGGTTTCTTTTATAATCCTCTCCCTTCTCATGTTTTAAATTCTCAGGCCAGTAGGGCTTGATGACCAGAACTCTGTAACTTTTAACTAACTACTTGACCTTTTGAATTGTTTCTCAGAAATGGTGAAATTTCTGCAAGACAAAGGAGTTGAGACTCTAAAGGCCCCTGCACAGACTTCCTAGTGCCAAGAGTCACCATTTACCACAACTTGCCCCAGTGCTTGTAGCCCCTCGTTGATGCCGCCACAACTTTCCCCAATGAAGTTAGTCCTTTGTTAATTTCTCCTCTTAAGAGACCAGTCCTCTCCCTTAGTTGGAGAGACAGATTTGAGACTGCTTCTCTCATTCTCTGAACAAGATGTCTTTCCTATTAAAATTGCCTTTCTTCGCTGGCAATCCTTGTTGTCTCAGCAATTGGTTATTCCGTGCCGCAAGCAACCGGATTAGGCTGGAACCCCCTTGCAATTTTGCTAACAGTGGGAATTAAGTTTTGGTGGATCTTAATCCTTACAGCTTTCCTATGAGATTGGTCAGGTCAGTATTATTCCCATTTCGAAGATTAAGGCCCAAGCTACCACCCCCACACACTGCGTCCTCCCCTCATGTGGCAATTGTTGGGGCAAAGACCGTGGTCTACCTTCAAATGACCTTGTTTTGATAGATCAAAATCAAGGGGACAGCTTTTTCCCCTATCATATTCCCTTTACCTAAAATCTTCGTTTGCTAAAAACTTACTCATTTTCTAGGTGTAATTCGGAAATCACCTCTTCTCTGAAATAAATACAGTAGTCCGCCCCTGATCTGCAGCTTCCTTTTCCATGGTTTCAGTTACCTGCGGTCAACCAGTCAGAAAATATTACAGTATTCTGAGAGAGAGAGAGAGACGTCATATTCAGATAATTTTTATTATAGTATATTGTTATAATTGTCCTATTTTATCATTATTGTATTTCATCTCTTATTGTGCATAATTTATAAATTAAACTTCATCATAGGTGTTATGCATAGGAAAAAACATAGTCTATATAAGATTCAGTACTATCCATGGTTTCAGGCATCCACTGGGGGTCTTGGACCATATCCCCTGTGGATAAGGGAAAGCTACTGTATGTTGAAATAGATCCACTGAAATAGATTTAATTATCTCTGCTTCTATTGCTTCTAGCACTTTATTTATAACTTTTGTCATTATAACACTTATCATGTCCCATTATAATTAATGATATGCCCATCTGCTTCCTCCTGCTAGAGGTAGTCATCATCTTTATAACCCTCTCATAGATCCTAGGACAGGGCCTGACATTAAGTAGCTATGCAATAATTTTTTTAAAAAAGAAATTGAATGAGTGACCCCATAGATAAGACAACAGGTAAGAAAGACCAGATTATTGTCACTACTCATATCCTTGAAGCACATCCCGTCAGTGGGGGAGAAAAAGGTTTAAGAGTGAGCAGGAACATTCATACAAAATTATGAAAAAATGTAGATAAAGGAGAAAAAGAAGTGGCCCAAATCCAACATCATTGCAACTAATATTACAAGTGACATATCGCTGTGCACAGAGAAGAATTTCATTCCTGAATGAGTGAGGATTTCTTATTTAAGTACACAATTTTCTTGTATGCATTCTTTAAGACAGAAAGAAAATGGGAAGGATATTATTAATTAAGAAAAATCTGCCAGAGAAAGAAACCAAATGAGTATTGGCAATTCAGCTGTTCTCTTCAGAAAGGGTATCTAAGACAGCATGCCTTTTATTATCAGTCTGGTGAGGGTAGACATGGCTGTTATAAATAGTATCAAAAAAATTCAGAATCCCTACCTCACACCAAACATTATGCCAAGAATTTTCACAAATTATCACATTTTAATTGCATGAGTCAGATATCACGATCCCCATTTTACAGGGAAGGAAACTGGAGATTAGAACAATTGAATGACTTGCTGAGGATGCAGTTAGTGGGGAGCTTTGGTCAAACCAAATTTTGGGCTTTTCCTATAATGCTCCATTACCACATCCTTTAATGTATGGGAACATTCCTACTGCATTTTATTAAAAATATTCCCATTTTAAGACATTTTGTTTAGGCTATTTCACATTTGCTAAATTGTAGTTTGAGGATTCCTTTGACATGCAGTTGGAGGATCTGCCTATATTCTTTGGGCATCTGATGGAAACCACGTTTGGGTAACGTGTTGTCATAGTAGTGATGGCTGACAGGTGTGTCTTCTACAGTTTTAGAAAAGGGCCAAAATCCATAAAGCTTCACATTTTCACACAGTTCCACTGCGACACTTGCGATCATCAAACCGGTGGACAAGCGGTATGCGGTCACACCTTTAGTTCTCCAGAAAAGGGCCAGATGTTTCAGGTACTTGGGATGGAAAAACAGAACCTTTTGTCTTGCTTTAGAGTCTCTGAGTGTGTAGTACACTTTAAAAGAGGTACCAGTGTTGGCCCTGAAAGAAAATGCTGGCAGAAGAAGAAATGCGTCTCCATAGGTTGCAATGTCCTCCAGAAATACTGCTTTCTTTTCCTTTAAGTTCCCATATCTGCCAAATTTTAAAGAAATTGTAATAATAACAAGGATAATAATCAAAGTAGCAGTTTTGGTAACATGAGGCTGAATGTACCAATGGTCAAAAAAGTGAACCATTTATATAAAAAGAGATAAACTGTAGACTCAGGGAAAACCCATTTAAATAAGCATCATGACAATATCAAAGACAAGACCTTCATCTCTCTTTCATGGAATACCTAGGCTTTCAATTTCTACTTCTTATTGGGCTATATTCTTACTGGACAGACATTTCTTGTATTATTTTCTATTCCGACTCAGTAATTTTTTTCTAAAGTTATTTTTCGGTACTGAAACAGCTTCCAAATTGATACCAATGAAATACTTTTTCAAGCATAGCACGTATGTTGATAGATTTTTAAAAACTCATTGAGCTATAACACTTATGATTTGTGTATGATATGATAAGTACCTTTTGTACATATTTAAGTATAAAACAGAAGTTTCCTTTAGAAAACCTAAAATATCTCTATATAAATATAGACATATTTTTAAATTTCTTCCATGCATTGTGCTATCTCTATATGTATGATTTAAATAATACCTTACTAAGTATTCTTGTAAGCACGATTGTGAGTGTTTAGAAAATAAGCTTTTGGAATGCAGGTACAATATTTTATTTTCTCTCAAGAGATGCTAGAACTATTTGGAGGGGCAGAATCTATTTATAATATTTATCAGTCACTTTTGATTTAAAAAATGAAGTAAAACCATGTATGGGATTTGTTATTAGCCAACCAACAATTTTATAGTAGTTACATTGCAGAAGTGAATGGTCATTAGTTTTTAGTGATAAACTATTCAAAGTGAAAAGTACGTTTTGCCAGATTGTCCTAGAACTTACTCTCTGGAGTTTCTAAGTACATTAAGTTTTATCAAGAAAGGGCGGCCAAGATAAAAGAGTAATGCTAAAAGTGTGAAAGAAAACAGAAAAAAGCAACTCTACTGTTGTTAAAAAAAAAAAAAAAGATGAGGAGAAAAGTTCTCATTTGATTTGAAACATTTAGCTTATGGCATTAGAAGTACAACTGAGTCATACCTCTTCTGAACCACAACTTTGATAGAATGTCAAAATTTGCAAATCTATTCTTATATATTTTCCCCAAAAGCCATTCCATCTGTATTGCAAGTTGGTCTCAGCAAAAAGATTAATGCTCAGACTGAGAAACATGCTAAACAGTGGAAAAATGTTCTTGAACAGTTATGCAAGTTGCAGGTACTTACTTTAGCGTTATGATACTGGGATTGACAGTCACAAGATTTGTTTTGCTTCCAACATCTCTACTAACATCTCCTGTGGTTGGGGGAAGGTTACATCTGAAATTTGGAAGGGAAACCATTTTCAAACTAGAACTTGTAAGAAAAAAAAAGTGTATACACACATAGACAAGTACAATAAAATTGTCCTTATATTGGAGAAAATCACTGCTGTTAAGAGATCCTCAAAATCCGTCTGATTTCCATTTAAAGTTATTTAATAAGTACAGAGCATTTGGTTGACATTGTATGAAATATACAAATTTGATAAAGGCTTTTAATATTGATAATGATCTCTTTTAAGTATCAAAACCAGAAACGACAATTACACCTTGCATAACTTTTAAAGAGTTTCTAATGCTTTTATTAAAATTGTTATTTATATTGATTATATTCCCACGGTGGTAAGAGAACTAACTTACAGACTTTTAAAAAATTGAGGTACTGTGACTAAAGTTATAGCATCTGCCAGAAGCGAAGACTACATTAAAAAATCAAAATCTTCTGATTCCCACCTGGATAGTTTTGCCACCAAATTATGGTGTTAATAAATAAAACCTTAATGTTCTTATAGTGATGTTTTCATACCAGTGTTCTCATCTTCCTTTGAGTACTAATTTGTTTTTAAATTGGAAAGCAAATTAAGAATTCTAATTTTGAGTGATTATATTCCCGTCACAAGAAAGGGAAAGTTGGTTATGACTCCCTCAATACCGTTCGTAGCATTTCAAGTACTAAAGCTAAGCATAAAAAGGGAGCATCTTTGAGTGATTCCTAAGGAAGGCTGTTTAAAGTTGACATAATCTCCAATATGACTGAGTTTGAAATATTCTATACCATGCTTTATGAAACATACCAATAAATGAAACATGTACTTCCCTCGTGGATATAAAAGATAAGTCGGAAAATAAATATGGCACCCTGGGAAAATAGATGTTAACCGTAGGTACTAAGCCATAGAAATGATCTCATTAGTGGGCTTCTCATAACAAGGCTACCTCCTAATACAATCTCGTGTTCTTTTGAAGAATCAAAAGTGACTTCCAATATAGTATCACAGGAGATTCCTAGGGGGAAGGGTATTTTTTGTGTGTGTGTATATATACACTTGCACACACATATATAATTACATTTACTTATGTATACACATATACACAAACACAGTATATAGTCATAGTATAGTAATATGCTACATGTACATGTATATATTATACACCATACATATATACATACAGTAGTACACTGCATTTCATATTTATACACACATACAGTAGTACAGTCATAGTATAGTAATAGTATAATCATTGCCTATTTTTTTCTTCCCCACTTATTTCATACCTCCCAATCTTTTGAAATGGAAAAAAAAACAGCATCCAGATTGTGTTATAAACTATCAACATGCATAGCCAAAATAAGTTCAGGCTTAAAAAATTAAATTTTAATGACACCAACAACGTCTAGTCCTCATTTTGCCTTTCAGTGTAAATGACTGGCTTCAAAGGGAATTCTATATTCAGAAAAATACCTGGCATCAGCAAATGTAGAATCTAGAAACATAGGCATTTATTTTAGAGTTATAAATTAAATATCTGCTGAGATTTTTTGTTTTTTTTAGTATTCGAGCCTAAATTTATATTTCCTATACTTGCTATAAAGTAAAATGAATGTTTAGGCATAATCCTCAACGCAGATGTTTTGGGAATTTTAAGTCTATAAAAAGTCTATTGCAAGAAGAATTATTTATATTCATTATGGCCTTTTCACACTGAGTTCTTGAAGGAAATGGCTCAACCATTGACATACTGGCCATTTTAACATTAATCATGAAGAACATGAATATTCAGTAATTGTTGGACTGTCAGGTCTATGGTTGTTCCATCATTACCTTCAGCATAAAAGTTTAAAATGAGGGGGAGCTCTTTATTTAAAATCCTGTTTCTTTTTTATTTGCAGCATTGACTCAAAAGGGATCAAAGCATCATCTCTGATGTATAAAATCAGTGCTCCTAAAACAGGGAGAAACAGATTTCTACTTAGTCTTTAAAAAGATGCGTTTTAATTAAAGTCCATCCTCACACGGATAAATCACCTTTCCATCATATTCTGAAAGTGAAGATGCTTCGTAGAATGGCTTGTTAGTACCACTCATACACAGAAACCATTTTGTTTCTATTTTTGCAAGCTAGCTGGTATGGAGACAGAAAATGTTTTAAAAGACCAGAATTTAGAAACTGAACAATTTTTTTTAAAATTGCAAGCCAGAAAACTAAACAATGGCGTTGCATGGCTGTAAAATACCTGGTTGCCATTTTCCCAAGTATTATCCAAGAACAAAACATCCTTGAAATGCTCTGCAAGAAAAATGGTCTTTAAGGTCAGGTGAGTCTGAGAAATGTTGCTCCTTAGAGTTCTTCCAAGGGAGCCATGGGACCCTTTAACATACT
Organism: Indri indri; assembly: GCA_004363605.1. NCBI lineage: Eukaryota > Metazoa > Chordata > Mammalia > Primates > Indriidae > Indri > Indri indri. The sequence goes on from RJWJ010009354.1 coordinate 43,231, forward strand.
GATGGCTCTGATAAGTCCTGTACTATAAATCCCTCATTCACCATGATTTCACCCAGAATTTTGTACCTGACCATAGCACATTTTTATCCTTCTGGTATCAACATTCCAAAAAACTCATGAACTATGGGACACTTCGGGAAAGCCAACCTGAATAATTTGAAGACTTCAGCAACACAGCTCAAAGGTCAAAATTTCCATGAGATATCTTTCCACTATCCCTCTAAAACACCCAACTGATCTTTTGTTTCAAAGAAACCAATTTCACAGGTCTTACCTAAAAACGAAGTCGGATTTGTCTATTTCAGCTCCGCAGAGAGACTTATTGAGAATCCCCCCATTTCCAACCACTGCACACTGATTATAAGGGTACCCCACAAAAGGCTGCGACTAGCAGGAGAAAAAGAAAAACTATGTGAAATATCATTAATTTTAGAACCACAAACATCAGCTTAATTCTAGTAACTTCATTTCTTATGCAGGCTAAAGAGAAGAAAAAACAAGAAAAGGAACAAGCAGCAATGTAGCATACCGATCAACTTACTATGACTTATAATAAAAAATCATCACAGTGAACCTAAATTTCACTTCTCTTGAGAGGAATAGACATCATATAATATGCAACATAATATAATACTCTGAAATATAATATCTTTGTATACAAATATAATTTAACATATCTTACATCATATAATAAAGTAAATAAAATGAGAATGGCAAAATTCCACATTGTGCCTTTCTGATAAACAGGACTTTTTTCAGCAAAAAAGAGAAAATAAAGAAATTAGAAAGTAGCATGCAATCTTCTATTCCAAGGCATAAAGTTAATAGGTAATTTAGCAAAAATTCCCTATTAAATATAAATTAGACCTTCAGGCTCAGTAATGGTATTAGATTTATGCCTGCAATCTCTACAAATGACCAGCCAGGGTGCTTCAGGGAGGCCTATCAACTCTGTGCTGACATATTTCAAATTAATTTCCAAAGCCTGAATCTTTTTTATTTCCTCCTAGTGTTCAACTTGCTTACCCCAAAGCTTTCCCACTTTCCCAAGTCCTCCACAGTCTGAAACATAACTTTTCAAGTCAACGGTGCACTTTCCCTTTTCTGGTCACTTTCCCTGAAGTAAGAATGGACCTGGAGCCCATAGCAAAGGTGCCAGCTCATACTCTGCAGTGATGAGGTCCTGATTCACCTACACTTGTCTCTAGGTGGCTGGAGCTGACTTGTGCAATCTGGTTCATATTAGTAAATATTCAGAAATTTTGTGAGCTAGTAGTTAAACCATTGGTAATTTGAAATTGGCCATGATGGGGATATTTACACCAATGAAATTGGCAAACGCTACAAAATCAAGGTGCACCCCTTCCCAAAGCCAGTTTACCAGCAGCACTGGCAGTAGCCCATGGCCCATGTGGTTTGAGCAGCTCCAAGCACCAGCAGACACCCTGAACCACTACGACTGCCGTCTGCTCCTGGTGCTGCATCTAGGGGATGCCCAACAGGCAAAGAGAACCCTATTTCAGTACTTCTCTCTTTGCAGGTTTGCCTACTGTGCTTGTTATGTGAGAGACACTGTTCCAAGTGCATAAGTTATTAACACATTTAATCTATACAACCACCTTAGGAGCATTTTACGGATGGGAAAATAGAGGGATGGGCTCAAGCAGGAACCAGAAAGGGGCAGAGCTGGGAAGTGAACCCAGGCGGTCTGTTCCAGAGTACATGCTCTTAACCACAACCACTGCACAGTTTCTCACCAATTAAATTAAAATGTTGACTTCATTAAGTGCCTTATTTCTTGTTATATTGCAATGCCTAGTCGAGAGTGCCTGGCTCTTAAATGAATGGTTCCCAGATACCTCGGGCTATTTCATGGCATTGAACTTCTAGCTCAAGATGTCTTCAGACAGTGTCTACTAAATGCTTCCACAATAAATTCTGGATTTAATAGATAGGATAGAATGCAAAAATGAAAATATGCTCTTTATGGTACAAAACAGAAAAGATTACTGAGGGAAACATATCTCAAATTATGCACACAAAATAATGAATGTTTTTCTCTGGTTTCTTGGTCAACTGGGGGAAAACATCCATATGCTTCAGTATCTCGTGTTCAGTAAGAATTTAAATAAATTACAAACCTCGACATTCCTTTAAATAAACCTCCAGAGAAAATGCAAATTTGCACGGCTCCACTGCCTGTTCCTGGCTCACTCTGGTTGAAAGTTAACTTTGTTGTTTTCCTTTTCAAGTGACTTAGAAAAGTTCATGGAGGAAGTCACTTCACACCATTTAAACAAAAGCAATCTGCTGTGTGCCCGGCAGTTAGTCCCCAAGAGCTGCAGTAGAAGGGTGGAGTAGACCACGAGCCCCACCCATCCATGGAAGGTGAAGGTTGAAGCAATGCCAAAAAGGGACCCAGCTCTGCAATTGTTACTATGTTGACTACAGAATTTCCTCTCCCCAACTTTTAAAAAAAATCAGTATAAATTTGGAAAGCAGATGCAATTGTTAACTGCATCACAACTATCAAACCTATGCTAAGCTATTTCTTTCAAGGTATCCAGTGAGAAACAAAATAGCTGCTGTTTCTCTGTTCTGGTCAGCAGAAAGGAACACAAATACTAGCAAATATTGCATAAGTGAAAAAGTTGCTCATTGTCAAATTCTCCAAGGCCTTCCCTGATAGGCAATAGAAATATGCTTTTGTTATCTTTTCAATTATTGGCAATTTCTATGCACTGTGAGAATTCTTTATGAGTTATTTTTGCACCCCTTCTCTCCCACAAAATTTGCAGTATTTTCTTCTTTATCATTTTCCATTTATTTCTCATTTATTCTCTGCAAATTATTCTTCCTCTGCATCATAATATAAAAAAATTAGAACTTACATGATCAAAAATAAATTAATTAAAAGAAGTCAAAGGTTCAACAAAAGAGAATGGTAACAATTTACTATCCTACAGTTGGTAAACTGCACATATAAAGGGATCCCATTTTGGCCATATCGAGTTGGTCTAACCGCTTTTAATCAAATCATGGAAAGGTGCCTGAGAGTGTATGTTTATAAGCAATGAGAATTTTCCTCTTCATAGTAAAAATTTCCCACGTTTGGATTTGTAGTAAGGGTCAAGTTTCTCCTCACTGTGTAAAGTGGTACTATCTTATATCATCGCTCAATTGTTTACTTAACAAATATGTAACAAACATATATATGTACTGGGAAATGTTCTAGGAGCTTGGGATACGTCAGTGAACACAGACGAAAAGCCCTATTTTTATGGTGGTTACATTTATTGACCACAAAATCTTACATATTTGCTTCCCAAAGACAAGCCACATAAGCCTACAGTTCTTTGTGAAGGAACTGCTGTAGCCACCCAAACCGACAACCAGAAGAATCTTACTCCAGGTGAAAAATGGCCGCCTTCACAAGCCCCAGCAATTAGTATGCAGAAAACTCAAGCACCACATTTCATTCGAAGAAGAGTCTAGAAGACTTGGGACTGGAAGAGCTCATCATTTAAAATATAAATAGTTTTCCCTGCAGAGCAACACTGCATTCAAACTGCCTTTTTAAAATGGCTCACTGTATGTATTTTATACAAAATAAGTCTATGGCATTTTAATTAATCCCTTCATTATTATAAGTTATAGCTTAAAGTGAGAGAAAATTCATCTAAAATGGTGACACAAATAACCCACAACAAATCTTTACTCACCACTGGAAACATACGAAAAATATTCTCTCTAATTGGGATTTGTTTTTTACTTTCCACCTCGTAACTCATATTAGTCCCAACCGGAGTATTATTTTGAGAAACAACAAAGTTTTGAACAGCATCACAACAGGAAGCAAGTTTCGCTCTGCAAAGGAAAAGAAGACAAGTGAGCCAAGGCATAAGATTAAGAAACCAAAAATAAGACTACAATGGAAATGCAAAAAAAGAGTCTGCCATATTGACTTTCTAGAAGAAGATAAATTATTCACAAAGATGACATTTTTATCTCATTCAATTCTAACTATCCCTGGATGATGGGATGGTAACTCGTCAAGGTGAAATAGCAAAGCAGTTAAACATACTTACATTCAGGTAGGGACCTTCTCAGTAATAGAAAATACTCATGAAAACAACAGTTTTAAATATAAAAACTTCTTTCTAAAAATATTGTTAAAACATTAAAGAGAAAAACGTGAGATGACATTATATTTATTTTACAAAATACAAGTTAAGAATAGAATCTAAACTAAGTTAAGAACAGAATCACAGTCACCAAAGCAGTACGTAATCATTCATTATGAGACAAGTCCAATGAAAAGGAGAATTATTTAACAATGAATCTTTAAGGAAAGTGAATTTAATGCATTGATAGCCACACTGGAAAAAAAAATTTTTTTTTCCCCTTGGAGCCATGGGGTTTTATTAAGAAAATAGAATAAAAACTTTGAAAACAAAATGATTCTTTCTAATTTAATGAAAATTGTGTTATTTTTTATTGTTTTCTGTGCGTGACTTACATGCAACTTGAAAAATAGTTCATGTGACTCCCAAGGTAGAGATGTGTGAGTTACATGTGCTTCACGAGGCCCCAGGCTCAAAACTAGCATGAGTTAAATACGACTCACATGGCAATTATGTGTTAAAGTTGTCATTCCTCATAGAAAGCCCAGAAAAGCATAAATAGTACCAACTGTATTTCAAAACTGTCACTGTGGAATGAAACATCATTGTTAGAATGCAGACCCAGAAAGCTGCTTTCAGGGATCACCCGAGTTAGCTCTCAACCTCTGGCAGGTGAATGAAGAACCACTCAGAATTTATATTTTCATTAATGGAATTCTCCAAAGATGTAGATTCCAGAGCTTCTCTTGATGAATATTCCGGAGTTTAATCAACCTTAAAGTCAAAATCAAGGTGCCACCCTTGATTTTGTCAAGAGATTCTTTCATTTTCACAACGGAACTATCTCTTCATTTAAATCCATTTTCATCATTAGGTTTTCATAGACTGTCCTCATAAAAACACTTCACGTAATTGAAAATGGCAATCAAGCAAAACTTGAACCTTCTCAATCTTGAAGAGTTTCCAGAATTTCCTTTTCTCTCAGGTTTTCCTCAAAGGAAAGTTTTTCATTAGTTTGGTCATCTTTTTCCTCTTTAAGTATTGACTTATTTCCCCATATTACTTAAAAATATGTATTCAAGCTGGATCCAATTACAGGACAAGGGAGAGAGAATATTCAGCAGGAGGCTGACTCTGGTTAGATTCATTAGAATTGGTCCTTTCTCATTCTACACTTTTATTACTGGTTTTTGGTCTGAACAGTAAACATTTGTACATGTTTCTACTGAATTTTGTCCTTTTGAAAAAATACAATTCTCTAACTTGTCACAGTCATTTTAAATTCAGTCTTCCTGAATACCAATAATTCTCAAGGTATGAAAAGTGGGATGCTATTATTTGCACCCCAAAGTCAAGGTTTTCAGCAACACTTCTTCCATCAGTTAACTTATATCACTGAAATAGCATAGTCTTCTTAATTGAATTCTGTCATATGCTCGTGACTTCTTTTTGTATTTTAGAACCTATCATTGCAGAAAGATAGTTCGTGGAGATTAGCAAAAGAAAAAAATGAAAATGAAATGATGTGTAGTCAAAAACATGATATGTAATTTTTAATTATAAATTTAATTTGATAACAATTCATGTAGTTATTACAAATTCAGAAATCCTTATGTGTTTCTAATTTTAAATGTGTCTTTTATTTAGCATTTTGAGGAAGGGCAATGTAATATCATAAATTCCTGTTTAGCTCTGACAAGTAACTTAATTTCTCTAAGGATATTCATTACTGACACGAATATTGCATCACCAAAAACACTAACCGGAGTTCCTTTTGTGCTTTTTGTTATATTAATAAGTTTTTTTCTGAAATTACATTTTTAAAATTTAAAATTTTCAAACCTACAGGAAAGTTGAAAGAAATGGACAATGGGCACTTGACTATCCACCAGCTAGACTCTCCAATTAACTTTTCATTATATTTGCCTTATTGCGTATCTATTCAGCAATCCATTTTTGTTGTAATTGTTGCAATTCAGAGTAAATTACAGGTCTCAGTATGCTTCCCCTCTAAACACTTCCTGTCTCCAGCCTTCCCCCAAGCCCTAGAAGCAACCACTTTTGTGACTATTTTCCACCATAGATTAGTTTTGCCTATTCTAGAATATGAAGAGAATCATACCGCCTGTATTCTTTTAGGTAAGACTTCTTTCACTCAGCATAAATAGTTTTGCGATTCATATATGTTGCCGTGTGCATCAGCAGTTTGTTCCTTTTTATTGCTGGAGTACTCCGTGGTATGATATACCGGAGTTGGTTTAGCCACTACCCCATCAAGAGTCAACATTAAACATCTAAACACTCACAATAATCTCCCAGGAAAAATAACAGAATAATAATCCAAAATGTCATTTCTGCAACCTGCCTTTAGTCACAGACTAAGGGGGCCTGTTAAGCCTTTGTATCCAGCAGCAGGATGACAAATGTATGCTCTTTGTCACTTCCCAGCTCATGCAGGCGTTAACCAAAAACCTGCCATTTCTGTGACACCTCAGTTGTCTGTAACTTGAGTTTTTACATCCCACAGTAGTAAATGTCCCAACCAGATCAGAAGGCACTAGCCCGACCCTGTACTTTTCAGAGCCTTTGCACACTCATTATCCCATCCAATTTGCACTACAGGCAAAGAGGTAGAAAATACCATTATTCCCATTTTAGAGATGAGAAAACGGGGATTGAGAGAGGGTAAAATGACATGACCAAGGCAGGCAGGTTGTAAGTGACTCAAAGTTGTGTCTTTTGTCATTCAGTTCTTGGCAGTTTACACTACAATATGTTGTCATTGGGGGGAATGCTGTCATTTAAGCCTCTTCCTTCTGGATGCTTTCCGAAATGGTGCCACGATAACATGGTTGTTCACAAAGCAATGCTGGTAGCATCTTTCTGAAAACCTGCCAGGCACAACTC